>NDGM011191282.1:0-21074 GCA_002564305.1 Octomys mimax | reverse complement strand
CTGTGTAGGCTTGGCTTTGCTATCATGAAATTCTTAAGTTGTTCTTTGTCATGGAAGTATTTCCCTTCATTATACTTGAAAGAGAGTTTTGCAGGGTGTATCAGTCTGGGTTGGAATTTGTTTTATTGCAAGACTTGAAGTACTTTGCTCCATGCTCTTCTTGCCTTGATGGTTTGTGAAGAGAAATCTGCCATTATTCTGATGGGTTTCCCTTTAAATGTGATCTGTTTCTTTTCATTAGTGGCTTTTAGTATACTGTTCCTGTGTTACATGCTCATCTTTGATTATAATGTAAATGTATTTGTTGGAATAACCTGAGGTCTACCATGATATTTTCAACATTTGGAGGGGATTTATATTGTTTTGCTCTGCATGTAGAGGCTCTCATTATGTTGGGCCACGTGGAACTAAATGTACTTAGCTGAAACGTCTGGTTTATCTAGTAGTATGGATCAAGGCAGATTGCTGCCCGAGACAGGGCTGGTGCACATCCCAAGCCCAGGGGTAGGACTCTGCCACACTCCCAGCCCAAGACTGAGGGTGACTTAGCTGGGTGATCTGCTGTGGAAGGCACAGGTAATCCCTGTGTCCCCTTCTTTCCATGGAGTGGTCCAGTCTTTTGGCCAGTGCTTCTTGATTCACAAATATTCCACATCAAAGGAGTGGTGGACTCAGCTGTCAGGGATCCAGCCCTCTACGGGATCTCCCCAGTGTCCTTCCCCTTATTTTTATACTTTTTGTAGTAACAAGGATTGAGGCTGTGCCTGGAACAAGCCAGGCAGTGCTCTACCACTGAGTGACCACTGCTCCCTCTTTCTTCATCTTCTGTTCACTTTGGTTTTATTTCATTCCAATTCTAAAAATAAGACTTCAGAGTGTGATTTTCAGAAGACTACTTAATTTTTTAAACCTAGTTTTCTCCAGGGCTCTGCTTGTAATTATTATTTTCGAGAAACACGTATGTTAGGTGACGGTTCTCACTGACACAGTCTTTGTCATCTGGTTCCATTAGGCCCCTTCTGTAATATGTTCCCAGAAATAAATTAACATCCCATTGTTGAGTAGCAACTTTGGCACTAGCAACAAGCCACGGGGCCAGAGTTTATGTGATGCTCCACTGAATGTCTTATAGATTATTTGTATGTTTTTATGGAATCAAGTAATGGGAATAAACGTGCTTTTATTTTTCTTCTTCTCCATTATGCTGTCAAAGACTCATATGTGGAATGTTGTACAATGACTATGTGGGGGAGACGACAGGAATTGCTCAGCCTTGGAGGTGGGAATTGTTCGTAAATTACATTAGTCTGCTCCCCACGGAGGAGAGGGGAAAAATACTGTGAATGGATGTTTATTCATACAATGCGTTTTGGAATTGATTCCTGCTACATTTGCACAAATTAAATGTTTAAATGTGACTACACAGCTTTGAAGTGTAATAAATCAAGTCAACCTTGTTTTAAATAATTTTCTTCAAATTTTGATGGAGAAAAAAATCGCAAGCATCTTTTAACCTTTCATGCATAAAAAATCTAAAACAATAAATGCATAGTATTTACTGGACACTAACTATATGAAAGGAATATTTTTAAAAAACCTCACAAATATTAGCTTATACATTATAGGACCGACTTTCTCCATGGTAAATGTGAGGCACGGGGAGGTTGCCTGTTGAAACAGCTAGTGAGTATCTGTGCTGGGAGGCGAAGGCAGGCAGTGTGGCTGATATCCACTCCACCTAAGTGATGTCGTGAGCCCAAGGCTTACACTCATGATGGTTGTAACTTATGTGGTGTAGTGGAGGAACAGAACTATGAGATATTTAGAGGCATTCATGTTCTGCTTTATGTTTGCCCTGGCTTGGTGGCTGGATGAGTCTGGGGCATGCGACCACAGTGAGTGAGGCCATCTCTCTTTTCTGAGGTCACAAGGGGCACAAGTAAATGTCTCTTGTGCTTTGCTTTCTTCTTGCCAAGTCTCTACTCTCAGCTTAAGCCACCAACACTTCACAGGTATACATTTTGTTCTCTTTTGGTGTGCTGTGCTGTTGGATGCTCAGACACTGCGCCCTCGCTTGTCACTCGTCCTCAGTTCCTGCCCTGCTCTGCACTCTAAGGGCTGGTGCTGATGTTTAGGGAATTCATAACCCAACTGGGGAGGTAAGCTGGGCTTGGTGGCACACTGGGGATGCTGAGGCAGGTGGCTGTGAGTTTAAGGGAAGCCTGGGCACATCGTATGTTGGAGGCCAGGCTGTGAGAACCAGTTTCAACCAAACAAACAAAAAACCAGAACAACAACAAAAAGCCCAGTTGGGGGTGAGGTAATCGGGGTACAGTTCATGAAAGCAAATTAATAATGGCCCCCTTGGTTGCTGTAGCCAACTGGTGCTCAGCATGTTTAGCTGCAGAGCTTTGTGTCTGGCGGCCCTCAGTGCCCTGGGTAAGGCGGGGTTCCAGGGCTGGGGTGCATGCTGCTGCTGGGATGGTGAGCGACAGGAGGCGCAAGGCCTGCAGTGTTGGGAGAGTCCTGGGGTTGGGAAGGAGGCAGGCTTTGGTCTCCTGTCTGGACTACAGCAAGTTGGATGGGATGTGGCGGGAAGTACCACAGGCCAGGAGCAGGTGTCCACAGAGCAGCAGGCAGCTCAGAGGAGAGCGCATCTGTGCAGCTGGCCTGACATCTGGCTAAGTGAAAGGAGTGTGTGGCTTTGGAATCTAAGAAGGTGGGCACAAGAGTCCATGCCGGTCACTATCCGGCTATGTGGCTGTGGGCACAGCCTCCCCCGCCCTTGTGGTCAGCACACGTCAGATGGAAATAAAATGCACTTGATCTTATTGCTACAAGACTGAGTGATAGGAAAAGCTGTTAGGTTGTTTCGCCCTCTTTCAGGCACATTTTGCCATTGATAATGGAAGCAGGCATGGGTTTTCCTGCTCTGGGAAGCATTGTGAAGCTTTGTCTTTTTACAGCTAAGTCAGGGATCAAGACAGCCCATGGTACTCCAGGTACCGATGCTCCAGGGGGCCGCAGGAGGGAGGGCTGGCACTTCCTTTTGCCTTTGAGGGTGCCCTCCACATTGTGCTGCTGGTTTGCTAGCAAGTTTGGCAGCCAAAGAATATTGGCTGGGGGTTCTCTGGGAACAGCCCGAGAGGCTTGCCCACCTCCAATTTGAGCTATAATTGATAGTTCCAAGCTCGTTGCTTCAGAAGCACGGTGTGAGTTATTGTTTTCCAAAGGCAGCTTTGCTGGACCACTGATCCTCGCTTGGAAGCCCCCGCCCCAACCTGCTCCTGGAGCATTGAGGGCGTCCACCATCTGACCCCTAGTGGGTGTCACCACGCAGAGGAGCTCAGCGGCAGCTGGCAGCATGCTTTCATGAGCTGTCTAGTTGTGGAGGCTTTGGGCACTGGTGAATACCCTTCTCCCCAGAATAGATCCCAGAAATGTTCCCATTTATTATTTTAGCCCAGGCTTCCAATCTGCTTGACTAACATGAACAAAATATGACCTGTTCCCCCACCTCCATTCTAATTTTCAAGTATTTCTGAGACGGTAGATGATTCGGGGGAGAGAACCTAATTCCTACTTGATTCATATATGTCTAGGAATCTGTCTATTTCTTCCGCATTTTCCATTTTATTAGAGTACAGGCTCTCGAAGTAGGTATTAATGATCTTCTAGATTTGCACAGGACCCATTGTGATTTCACACTTTTCATTCCTAATTGCTTTAATTTGAGTCTTTTCTATCTTCTTTTTGATAAGGATGGCTAGGGCTTTATCAGTTTCATTTAATTTTTCAAAGGACCAAATCTTTTATTTTTGTACTGTTTTCTTAGTCTCAAATGCATTAATTTCTGATCTGATTTTTATAATTTCCTGTCTTGTAGGAGCTTTGAGTTTGGTCTTTCTTTTCTAGGAGTTTGAGATTAGAGTCCTATCTATATCCATGCACTAAACCAAAGTCAACACTGATCAAAGACCTAACTAGTAAAACAGAAGCACTAAATATGCTTGAAGAGACAATAGGCAGAACTCTTAAAGCCACAGATGAAGGCAAAGATTTCATGAATAAAACCCCAATTTCAGAGGAAATAATACAAATAATTAATAAGTGAGATCGCTTCCTTTAAAAAAGATTTTGTACAACAAAAGAAATCACAGAGTGAAAAGACAACTCACAGAGTGGGAAGATATTTTAGCCAGTTTTCCTTCAGATAAAGGACTTATATCCAGAGCATGTAAAGAACTAAAAAGAATCCAGGTCCCGCAAACTGAAAGACCCAACCCCAAAGTGCATATCTGAGGTCCATACACACTCCTCAGCTGCAGAAATATAAATGGCAAATAAATATGTCAAAAATGTTCAACATCACTGGTTATCAGAGAGATGCAAATTTAAACAACACTGAGATTCCATCTCACCCCAGAAGGAGTGGCTATCATCAAAAAATCAGTCAATAACAAATGCTGGAGAGGTGGGGGTGCGGTGGGGGTTAAGAACCCTTTTTTTTAACTGTTGGTGGGAGAGCAACCACTGTGGAAACTAGTATGGATATTCTTGAGAAAACTAGGATTAGAGGTCTAATCTGACCCAGCCATTTCTCATCTTGGTATATTTCCAGAAGAATTAAAAACAACATACTACATCGATATATGTGCACCCGTCACAATTTGTAATAGCTGAATTTTGGGGAACAACACAAATACCCATGAACTAAGGAGTGTGGAATGGATAAAGAAGATGTGATACATATGAAATATATATATATATACATATTATATATATATATATATATAATTCATCCATAAAGAAAGGTAAATTTGAGGAATTTCTATGTAAATGAATGCAATGCAACCTGACACCATACTCTTACATAAAACAAATAGGACTCACAGGTGTAGACATTACATTGTTTCCCTGGTGTGAGAAACTGACACTAAATAAGGACCAAAATATACAATAGATATTGTGAAATTGGAAGAAATTGTTCAAAGGCAAAAAAGAACTACTGTGGGGTAAGGGTGAAGGGAAGGGAAAGGGAGAAAATGATTTAAAACAGGATAAAATGGAAACAAAGCTTCGTAAAAGGGGAAGGAAAGGGGTTGAATGGAGAGAAGGGCATTGGGAAAAGAGATCAAAATATATCATGCACGGGTACCAATTACCTGTGATTAATATAATCATTATAGGTATCTGAAATGTACCAATAAACTGAATGAAAAAGAAAGAGGAGCTGGGGAGATATTTTAGAGACATAAACACCTACCTGGCAAGTGTAAAGTCCCGAGTTCAATCCCCAGTCTCACATGCCTTGCCAGCCCCGGAATCCCAGGCACACTGCAGGCCAGGAACCGGGAATGGTGGTACATGCCTGTACTCAAAGCACTTGGGAGGGTGAGACACAAAGATCATTGTGAGCTTGAGATCAGGCTGGGAGTTACAAGAATGAACATAAAGCCAACCTGAATTGCATAGTGAGACCCTGTCTCAAAAAAAGAAAGTGAAGAGATTATTTTTGCAACTAAGCACATTTAGTGTAGAATATCTATCTATCTATCTATCTATCTATCTATCTATCTATCTATCTAGATATAATCTATCTATCTGTCTATCTATCTATCTATATTTAAAGGACCCAGAAAGCTGAGCCCAGTATTGCTCTGGGTATACCTACCAGAATGCTGAATTGGGGGAAATTATTGCTGGGGTCAAGATCGTTGGAAGCAGTGTTGTGTGCTGTGCTTGGTAAGGGAACACTGTTGTGCTCTGTCATTCATACAGTAGGTGTCAAAACTTGAAAAAAGAAAGAAAGAAGGATGGTAAAATCAAACTTGAAAAAGAGAAAAAATGTAGAAGTTCTCATGAAGCAACTTAGTGCAAAGGCCTGGGATCAATCTCCAGCCCCAAATAAGCAAACAAACAAATAAATGTAAGAGTATTGATGGGGGTCCTGAGGACCCCAGCACTTCTCCCAAACTCTGTAGGTCCATGGTAATGGAGCACACAAGACAAGGGCAAGAGATGACAGTGATAAGAACATCTTTGAGCCTTAATTTATCTCCCTGATGAGCTGATATATGGCATCTGACTGCCTGGTAGACTAACAATGTTTGGGAAGGATCTGCCAAGGCTGTGCTTCCCAGATCATCATTACTAAATAAATGACAGTCATTGTTTTGAATCTCTGGATTGTTACTTTTGTGGAGAAACTTGGCTTGGTGTACTCACTCTTCCTGGAAATGAAGCCTGCCTGTAATGTTCTTTTTTTGTGAATTCATTCACTCATTCATTCATTCATTCATTCATTCACTCACTCATTCATTCATGCATGCATACACTTCACAAATATTTGGTGAGAAGGAACTGAGGACTGAGATCTCAGGGTGATGGTAACTGGCTTATTACTCAGCTGCTCTGTGCTCTTGCCACTTTTCCCTGACTTCTGCAGTAGAGCCATGAGGTGAAAAGAGATCCGCATCTCCCTTGTACAAGAGGAGAAACAGAGACGGGTTTTGCTCAGACTCATTGCTGTAGGTGTGTGAGTGTGTCATGCTTACGTTGGCCCCTGGCAGAGCATGTGCTGGAGTCTGTTCTCCCTGACTGTAGCTGTACCCCACAAGTGCTCCCGATGCCGAGACTGTTTCATAGCTCTGTGCCATTCTAAGGATGTACCCTTGGAAAGCACACAGGCTTTGTCACACCTCCATCAACATTCTCAAACTCCCTGTCCCTCTCCCAAAGAGGCTGAAAGGGAGAATCTGACTTTGCAAACAGTTCAGGACACCTGAGCACAATGTCTGCATGTGGCTTGGGGACCAGCCAGGCCATTAGCCATCTGTGACATGTTTTTCCTCCACTGAGCGGTGGGGTGGCTTTAGGACTTTTGTGTCGCCCACTGCCAGGTGTTGGGCTGGTCATTTGGCCCTGAGCTGTCCCTGTGTGGTGAGCTGGGCAGATGCTGGCCATGAGGCCGGGTCAGCTTGCCCTTCAGACATACTCTGTGTTTGGCTGCGTGGCATCAGTGTTTTCTGGAGAAGAGTTTGCCCAGAGCCTCCAAGAAGTGGAGAATAGTGGCTTGTCTGGGACTCTGAAGTGACCTAGATCCTGAAGCCTTCAGAGGGCTGACTTGGCTCAATGGCAGTGCTCTCAAGTAGCCTGGATGGAAAGCCTTCTGGCCACAGAGGGCGGTGTTTGAGAAGAAGGCCTCAGATCAGCTCTGACCTCCATGTTGGGCCCACAGACATGCGTAGGACATTGCTTCTCTTCAGAGGTGCAGGTTAGAGACTCTGGCTTTTCTCCGAGATGCAGGCAACAGCATATGCTGTGGAGCCTCGAATTCACTGCTTGGCTGATTTTCATTTACTGGGGTGACTCTTCTGGGTGAGCAAGCGGCATTCTCCCCACTCCTTTCTTTTTGTGGTACCAGGGATTCCACCTGCAGCCTTAGCGACAAGTTCTGCCCCTAACCATTTTTATGGTTAGTGACCCTAGGTCACTAAGTTGTCTGGGTTGGGCTTGAACTAGTGATCCTCCTGGTGCAGCCTCTCTGAGTACTGGGATTACAGGTGTGCACCCCACATGCCACTGACATCGCTTCCTTATCTTAGAGGTGTGCACCGATGGAAAAAGGAAAGGAAAATGTGCAAGCTGTAGGTTCCAGGGCTTCTCCACCCTGACTGATAAAAATGCTCAGGCATTTCTTTCCGGAGATTATTTTTTAAAAAATGTTTTAATTGTTTATTTATCTATTTGTTTCAGGATCTCACTACACAGCTCAGACTCATAGTGATACACTTGCCTCAGCATCCCCAGAGCTGGGATTAGAGGCATGCACCATTTGGTTTTGGTGACCTGCATGGTATGTGGTACAGGGGATTGAACCTGGGTCCTTGCACTTGCTAGGCAGGCTCTTAGACCACTGTGCCTCTCCCTGGAAGTTCTGATTGGATTGGTCTGGGATGGGCCCAGGAAATTTTAAAGTGCCCGAGGTGAGGCAGATGTGCCCATCATTCTGAGGAGCAGCCCCATCCTCACAGGTGCTCACCCCAACCCTTGGAGCCCCAGCCTTCCACGGGGGTGGAGCTCACGCATCTCTATGTGAGGGAACCCACAGTTCTGTGAACAAGCACCACCCTAATCATGAGTAATATTTATTTTTGGACCTGACTGGGTGAGTTCCCTCTCGGAGGGTCACTCTGTTTCTTTGATGTCCGGCCACATCAAGTGCATTCCGTGTGTAGCACATAGCTGTCCCTGCTGCCGCTCCTGGCTTCCCTGTGGCCAGCGGGTTCCAGCTGGGGACAGTGGTGTGCATCATCTGGATCATTCTCCCTGCTCTTTTTGGGCGATCTCCATGACTTATGCCTCAGGTCCTGCTGCTAACTGAGCCAGCCCAAACTGTAGGTTTCTATTTTGGATGAAAATTATTTTCTAAAGGGCACTGAGCCTATTTACCTTTGTGTCGACTTGTTGGGGGCCCTGATGTCATTTGTACATTTTAGAAATAGGTGGATGGGCTGGAGACCCAATCAGTCATCCAAGAGACACAGCTGAGAGAGGATACAGATATAAACCAATGATAATAATAACTTCATATTTATTAGCAAACAAATATTAGTTAAACACATAATGCTAATTATCTTGTGGGGTTCTTTGGTGGTTTATGTGAAGAACACATAAGAACACATAGTCTGAGCTCTACTTTTCTTTCTTTGTTTCTTTCTCTTTTTTTTTTGTAGTGGGAACTGAACTTGAGACCTTTACACTGAGTTCCATCCTCAGGTTTTAAAAAATGTTTTATTTTAAGACACAGTGTCATCAAGTCTCCAGTCTTCCCAAGCTGGTCTTGAACTTGCGATCCTCCTGTCTCGGCTTCCCGAAGTGCTGGAGGTATAGGTGTGTAGCACCCAGGCTGGGAGCACCCCTGCCCTCCTCATTCCTTATATTTTTACAGCAGGAAAGCACTTAGAAACAGTAGAGTGTTGGATTGGATGATTTTTATCAGTTGCTGCCTTAATGCTTCTGTTCTAAAATCAACATATTGGTATTTGTGTTCCTGAGAAATCCTAGCAGACAGTAAAGCACCTTAGGTTCTGAGCAGGGTGTACTCCAGTAGGACGGAAGCCTTTCACCCAGGGTGGCAGTCTGGGAAGTGGGCAGCAGCCTTCCTCTGTTCTGCCTGGACCAGGAGAAAAACGGGACTGAGAGATGAAGGCACAGCTGCAAGGATACCCAGAGGGAAGCGGCGCATCGGCCAGGCTGGCAGCGAGGTGGAGACACCCGCTTTCAGGTAGGGAAATGAATCACTCCGCAGTGATTAACCACATGTACAGTGCTGTTTCAGGCTTGGTCATCAATGCAAAAATCTATCTTTTCTTTCTTTTTTTGTGGTGGGGGGCAGCTCAGCCCACCTGGGGGGCAGGGCTGGTACGGCATGTGGTACCAGGGCTTGAACTGTGGTCCCTGTGCTTTTCTGTAAGCTTGTCTAAGCAGGCACTTTACATCATTGAGCTATCTTGCCAGCCCCTAAAAAAATCTATCTTTCACTTGTACTTAGCCCCAAGAACTCCATTCCTGATGTTCCTACCCTTCAACATAGTTCCTCCACTGCATAAGAATTGCATAGTTTAAAAAGTTAAAAAAGAAATTGTTATTTTTCAGAGTAAGCTCTATTATCCAATTTAATTTCTTGCTCAATTTTCTATGAAGCATAGTTGAATGGCCTCCAATTGTTCCTACTTTTACTTCTCTGAAATTATTTTTTAATCAAAATCAATTCTTTTTACATATATATTTTGCTCTTGATGTTTAATTTGTTGCTGAGTTTTATTACTTAGATATTTTTACTGACTGTAGTTTCTGTCATTGTGAGTTTTCTTTTGTGGTCAGTAATTCCACAAAGCCCAACTTTCTAGGTTAAATTTTATAGGTACATACTTTACCCTGTGTGATCTTAACTACTGTCGGCTTTCGCTTGGCCTGATTCTTTCTACTGGTATTGTTTGCCACAGACTGGCTAAAAGGCCGATGCTATTTATTTCTTCACTAATCTATGAGAAAATAAGAACAATTCTCCATAAGTAATTCCAAGCACACCCTGCTTTACAGCGTGATCTGTTGCTGGGCTAATCCACATTCCCCACCTATTCCTGTCACTTTATGCCTTGGGAAGGAATGTGTCCTCACTGTGGGTCAGAAACTCAGAGGTGTTGAGGGCAGAAGGTCAGAGCTGGAAGCAATCTGTGCACACGGCCGAGCGCTCTAACTGGGCCAGGTCACTTGTCCCTGGGAAGGAGCCCTGCACACCTGGCCCTTGATGTGTCCCCGCTGTGGATTTCCTAGGGCATGGAGCGCATGAAGGCTGGCTGGTTCCTTTCCAGGGAGCCTGGCCCAGTGGGAAGCAGCAGAAGCCTTCCGGTGCGATGCCTGCACGCTGTGCCTCTGTGCACACAGACCCCACCCTGGTCCAGGATGTATTATTCTATTGCAGGTTGTGCTTCAAAAACTCTTTTGTGATCCATGGTGGGAAGTCCAGATTGAGTCCCAAAATGTAGTGACTGAAACAATAGCCAAAGCAGCAGGAGATCTATGTGAGGGACAAGGTGGAGGGTCACAGAGCCTGGGGCTGCTGGAAAGCCTTCCCAGCTCTACAAGAGCTCGCTGGGGACCCCTCCGGCTGACTAAGCTTACCAAAGCTGGGCTGAGTTGGGTTTCCTGAGAAGTCAATGGAAGGCCTCAGGTGGTATCTTCAGAAATTGGTGCAAATCATGGTGAGGGCTTTGCATTCTAATATGCCATAGGAGGAGCTGGGGAGATAGCTCAGTAGAATAATATGCCATAGGATCAGGGATTCAGCCAGATCTGATTTTCAGAGCCTCTCAGGCATTTACATTGACACTGCAAAACCTACACACAAGTATATAAGGAATGCCTTCTATCTTTGTACTTATAGCTATCGTCATAGACTTGAAATGGCTTATAGAAAACTAGGAAGACGTAATTTGATGAGGAATCAAGAGGGAGGAAGAAAACCAGGGGAATAGTGTAAGTATTATTAAGGCTATCACATGAAAAGGAGGAGGGAAATAGGAAATTTCAGATTCTATAAGCCTCAAATTGGTGCGAAACTTCCTGTAGCCAAGGCGAAGAGCAACTAAAGCATTTTATAATACCTCTTAAAATACACATTTTACCCAAAGGATCAGTGAGCTTAATTCTTCTCTGTATTTTTTAAAGCATTTAGTGAGCTTAGCCAACTTCGGTAGCAGAGGGGATGATTTAAAACTGAGATTTATGTATTGAACTTTTAATAGCACTTATATACTTTAAATCAAATTCCCAGATGTAGTCTTCTACAACAGAGGTAATTTAAGAAATGAGCACCTCAGGGAGGAGCCCTCATTAATCTGAATTAATTCAGTAAGCCCTTATCTATCCTGCTGTGTATTAATCCATGTACCTATGATATCATGACTGGTGTCATTGCCTTTTCTGACAAAACAGAGGTGGTCAAGAGTGGCCTAGAAGCATTGTAGTTTATGCATCCTCCTCCTCCCCACTTAATGATGCCATAAACATGTGCTGCGCCAGGTATTTTCCTGGATATTGGGGTACCGTGAAGAAGTACTTGCACTCCTGAGCTTACTGTGGGGGACCTCCAAATGTCAACAGTGAAGATGGGCCCACAAGAGTGGCCCAGAGTGCCTAGGATCTGATGTTTAATTCATTGCCGAATTTTATTATTACTTAGAAATTTTCACCCACTTCACCCCAGCAGGCACCATCGGTCACGTGAAGGGCTCTATTTGGAAGGCATTGGCTTCCTTCCCAAGTTCCCTCTTTGGGCTTTCTAAGTCCAGCTGCCAGGGGTAAACCCTGTCTCCATGCCACACTGGAGCAATTGCGGGGTATCCTTTCAGTCCTGAAAGCCCTGAACTTTCCCCTGGAAACTTGTGTGCTAGATATGGGCTCAGAGACTCCTCTCTGTGTGGTAGTCAAAAAATCAACCTGGCCTTGCTGTCTGGATCCTGAGACAAAGTAATTGTCTTTCGATGCTGCTGCAGGAGGCCAGGTTAGGGTGTGGCCCCTCCCAGGTAAGGCTCCCCCCAGGAGTCTGCTTTACCCCCAGCCTCCCCCACCTAGAAGCTTAGCATGCCTGGACGCCAACACTCAAAGCGTAGCTCAGGCTTTCTTTCTGAAAAGGATTAAGTTACTCTGCACTTTAAGACGGTCATTCTCTCCCGCTCTAGTGCTTTTGTTCTTCTTTCTTAGGCCTAAGTAGTGGCAGGCCCTCCTCTCTGTCCCTGAGATGGGACACACAGCAGCAGTCCTTAGGGAATGTGACTGCTGACTACGCCACACTTAGAAGCACCTCACACTCCATGGGCTCTGGCAAGCACTGCTATTTTCTCATTGTAGAAACTCATTAGATATGAGCTAGAATTTGTCCAGCTCCAAAGGCAATACTTTCGCTTCATCTCTCCAATAGCCAGCGGTGGGAGAGACTTAGTTATCGCTGCCTGAAGCATGGAGATTTTTGCCTGTGTGCTTCATGGCAGGCTGTGTGCTTGAAGTGATCTTCTCAGACAGACCACCCGAGACAGTCCCCAGAGCTACGCTGCAAAGGGTGACATTCCTGTGGGCATTTTGTAGGGGTGCTGAACAGAATCACCCACACCTCTTAGAACACAAGTGTGTGTAATTTCAAAACTCATTGAGTTATTTGTTTAAAATAGGTGCGCTTTATCCCATGTAAGTTGCAACTTGGTCAAGTTGATTCTAAAGGAAAATGAAGAAAACGCACCACACCCTAAGTCCTGACGTCCCTCGTCCTGCGCTGTGCTTTTGCCCCCTCGTCTGTCTCCATCAGCTGGTGCTCTCTCTGGCCGTGACCTTACCTGATAATTGGGAGCGGGGCTGTGACAGCTGAGGGAGAGTTATGGGAGTGTTTAAGGAGGACAGTGGAGCTGGGAGCTCCTGGCAAGCACTGGCCTGATCTATTTTATCACCTAACGCTCTCCTACTGCTGCCATTGGCATGGACTGAGGAGCCACGGAGCTGCCCGTGGACGCTGAGGGACGCAGAGAGCCGAGCTCGGTGGAGACAAGAGCATCTATGGCACGGAGCTGCTGGTGACAGGAGAGATTCCAGTGTTCCAGGAGCAGCTCTCCTGTGTCATCTGCCTCTGGAACTTAAAACAATAAGGATTCTTCTCTCAAGTAATTGGATCCTGAGTGCTTGTCAAGCTCAGTGGCACCGGACTTCCCTGCGACCAAGTGTGAGCAGCAACTTGGCACCTCCAATGATAAGCAGTACAAGCGTGGGTCTCTGACTCTTGGGTTCACTGCAAAGTGGGTGTGGGGAGGCCTGGCTCATGGGAAGTCCTGGATATTGGTAACTCTCCCACTTACACTTTCTTCAGTCTGCCTCTAGGTGCTCCTCCTCTGTGATGTATCCCTAGGGAGGCCACCTTCTCTGTCTCTGCTTCCTTCTTCTGAAGTCTTATAGCCACAAGGTCTCAACCACAATTGGTCAGTGTTGAGTCAAGCGAATTCCTCCACTCTGGTGTGAATGCCCTGTGGCCAAGGGGTGACCTTCATCCTGCCATCTCCGTCCTGCCTTCGGCCCTCAGGTGCAGTGTCACTGCCTTGCTGTATTTTTTCCATACCACTGACTGGCTATCTGATGTGATCTCACTATCAGTTATTTATTTCAGCTCAGCAGTGATTAGTCGGCCTCACTGTCTTGGGACCATGAAGAGGATCGAGTGTGTCTCACGGGCATGCACACATGACAACCCCTTACTTCATGACTGGGAAGCACAGGATAGACAGAGGAAGAGGCAGGGATCTCACTGTCTTCCTCTAGACCCCATTTCTCAAAGGTTCCTCTGTCTCGCCATAGCACCAAACTGTGGAGCCTTAACCTATGTGCCTCAGGAGAATATTGCAAATCTAAAGGCCTGAGTCACACAGCCTGTAGTGGTGGAGCTGCAGTGGCTGCCTGGCTAGCTAGGTAGACCCTGGACCCTCGAATGAAACTAAGGGAGTCAGTTGTCCTGCCTCTCAGGAGGGAGAAGACAGGGAACTAATTTCTCTTGGACTCAGGGTGGACTTGCTTAGAGCAGGCCGCTTTCCTACAGCAGTTGCCATTTGACATTTTCCCTGGTAAAAACTACAAAATCCAGCAGGTGCCAGATGACCCTATAATGTGTCTCCTGAGTTTTACTCCATCTACCTGGGCAGGTTGGTGACTGAAAAATGAGCCTGCCAGACAGAATCTCACTCCCCGGGGCTGGGGGCTGGGAGTGGGGTGGGGGTGCTCCATAAGTTGCAGTGGGTCTTTTGCATTTTAAAGAATAGGCAGACTTGACTGTCCGGAGAGGAGGGTGAGAGTGTCCCCAGCTGTGGAAATCATGTGCTCAGATGGAAGCAGGTGTGGGTGTGGTGTGGGAACAGATGCTGGGGGACTGATGAAGGCTGTCTGAAAACATAGATCGGGGAACTGCAAGTCACTAACCTCCACCTACTAGTCTGCAGTGGGGAATCTGGGGAGAGTTTAGTTTAACTGCCATAGGTAGACAGGCAGAGCTACAACACAGAAAAAGGCTGTGGGATCATGCATGGGTCCTGATACAGGTTCCTAGGTGACTTGGCCCCTCCCCTCACTGTAGCTGGCTCCTGTGCCCTTTGTGACATCCTAGGACATCTAGTTTTGCATTGTTGGGTCAGTGAAGTTCAGAATCAAGTTCTGAAGCAGAGGGATGACCATGTAACCAATTACACAAGTTGCACCTGCAGTTGGCTCGTCATCAGACTGATTAATGGGGTTTAGGGCACATTTGTTTGCTCTTGTCCGCATCCTAATTTCTAATAGGATGAAGGTCAGTTATGCAAGTGTCGAGATGTATGCCCAAAGCCACAGGTGACACAGAGTTTTCAGAGATGGCTGAGTCTCCAGTGTGTGAGGCCTGGCTGAAGGGTGTGTTGTTAAGGCACCCAGCTGTGGGCCCCCTGCCCCTGCACCACTTCCGATGTTCCGGAATGCCCCAACCACAACTGCGCTGCAAGGCGTAACCTTGACTGTTTGCATCTGGCTGATTATGCTTATAGCTTTGTTTCAGCTTGCTTCAAGACTCTATACTCTGTGCCCAGAATACCTTGGCCCAGCCAGGGACACTTGATGACTCGCCTTCCCATTTCCGCCTGCCCAGAACACCCTGGCCCAGCAAAGGACACTTGATGACTCACCTTCCCCCCTTCTCTGCTCTGTGGGGTCCCTGCCTCCCCAGCCACCGCTGCTGCTGAGGTCCTCTGAGCAGCCCGGCACATGCTTACTTGCCACCAATAAACTGCTCCCTTCATGCCAGCTAGCATGAGCATGGTCTTGTGTGAGTTCGAGGGCACCTTTTCCCCAACAGTTTTCCTGTCATGTGTAATTAATCAGTCTGCTGGCTGGTGTGGCACGGTGCTGGCAAAGGGTTAAGGGTGTGAGTGCTACACTCACCCTGGGGCAGGTAGCCTGCATACAGTTTGAGGGACATGAAGAGTCTCTTCACTCTCCCTCATTGCTTCTTGTGTCCTGTAGGCCTCACGGGCTGTTCTCTGCCCAGCCACCCTGCCTTGAGCTAGCTGGTCACGGACTGAAACCCCTACAAATTAAGAGCTAAGTAGACTTTTCCTACTTTAACTCAGAGTGGCAGGTATTTTGTCTCAGCAATGAGAAAAGTAACTACGACAGCTCCCATCTCTGAAATGTGGCACCTTTGCCAAGACCAAGCCGGACACGGCCAGGGAACAGCGCAGCCTGGCTGCTATAGCACCTTCTCAGCTCTCTTCTGCTGAACTTGCCATTGTCACTAGGAGACAGGCACATGGGGGATCACATTCAGTTGTTTAAGGTTTTTAAAACTTCAGCTTTGCTCCAGTGCATTAGAGAACATTTCACAAAGTCACAGAAAGAAGTAAAAAGGAGAGGCATTCTGTCAGCTCCATAGCAGGTCCTGCATCCCTCAGCCCAGCGCATCTACCAGCAGAGAACGTCAGGAACGGGCACCGCAGCCTGCCCTTCTCATGCATCCTCTCCTTTTGGCAACAGGGAATATCTTTGCATGATTTTGCTTCTGGGTGTGTTTCTCTTTATCACTAACAATGACTTACCCTGAAATGAAGATAAAAAGTCTATGTACACCATATCCTGGAAAATTGCATGATTTAGCATTGCAAATGCCTGTGTTTAGCTATTCGCTAGAGTCCAGGGCCACTGTAATCTCTATACTTTCCCTTAGGAAAAACATGTTGGGAACTATCCTTCGGAGAGTTACGTGTCCTGTCTTTCTCTGGTGTCACAGATCACCACCATATCAGAGCACTGACATGCTAGTAGGTGTCGCAGAGCTTATGGGCTGTTGTTATTCTTATTTTGCAGCAGAGATGAGATTGACTAAAGTATTCAAGGTTAGCCTGGTAGGCAGCGACAACTGATGTTCAGACCTTGTTCTACCCAACTCCACAGGCCACAAGTCTTTGCCACTCTGCTGCCTCCCGCCTCCAACCGGAGTGACCAATGCGTTCAGCAGATGATCCTCAATGTCTCTCCAACCTGGTGATGCCTGTAGAACATGCTATCAATGTGACTAATTAATAAAGCCCCCAATCTCCTGCAGAAAGCCCTCAGATTGAGAATGAGAAGCCTGTAAGTGACACATTTTTATTTAATTACAAGCACTCCGGAGATGGAATGTAATTTCATGCTACGTCTCCTTGGCTCGCTTATTACTTTAAAGCAACTGTATCACTGCAAGTACTTAAAAGAGAAATTGCTCTAGAGGATATAAAAATCCTTAGATGCCTGCATCTAAATACAGTGGCAGCACCATTAAAGGACAGATAAAGGAATATTATTAAGCAGTCTGTAATTAAAGTATTGATTCTTTCTGCATGAATAAAAAGCAAAAAAGTATAATTAGTGATTAATAAAATCTAAGATTAGACTAAGAAGATGCTAAAGTGAAGTACTCTATCTAAAACTGAGCAGTATATTGTTTTCCAATTACAAGGTTTATGTTTGAGGAAGAATTATAAATAGACAAGTTAATGTTTCTACTGAACTAAAAGCTAGAATTATTCTTATATAAAAATTGAGGGTTTTTATTCCCATTTCCTTGAGTTCTGGAGCTCCTACTATGAGCAGGGAAGCAGGCTATTTTATGTGGGACAGACATGTGTGCCAGGAGGATACAGGGTCAAAGCATAGGACTCCACGTGCTAGTAGATCCTCACCCAGCAGGTGGGTGAGTATCTCGCTCCTCTATCTTCACTGATGAGGCAAATTGCTTCCTTCTGTGGGGAATAAAGCACTTTAGTCTACCACAAGCTATAGCTTAAAAAGCAAATTCTTTAGGGAGCCCTAGTAGCCCACACTTACTGGGCCGTTTATTGAGGGCAGGTCTCAGTAAGCTCTTCTGGGTTTCAGGGTGGGCAGTGACAGGGAAAGAGAGCCAGGGAGAGTGGGACAGAAAAGAGGGCTTTGTGGTCTAAAGCAAAGGCAGAATTTGAATCCTGAACCTGTCTCCTAACAGCTGGGCACTGTGGACAAGCACCTCTCAGAGCTTGCATTGTGTCCTCTCCAACTCATTGCAGTACGGGCTCCTTCTCTGGCACCATGTTGGACTGGCACAGGCAGCACTTGAGAAGTCCATTCTTCATTGGCCATGCAGGGCTGCCCACAGGCCACAAGCCATACAGTTCTCGTCACAGTTTCCTTCTTTGCCCTTGAACGGGCCTGCGTTATGGCTTCAGCCTGTGTGGCGGTTCCAAGCTCCATGCTGGGGCAGTGCTCTGTTAGGGCTGTCTTGAAGTTCTGAAGAAGGGACTCTGATTAGCTGGGGCATCCTGCCTGCCAACTTCTTAGCTCCCCCGCAGCACTGTCTGTCTTTATCAGGAATCTTTCCTCGGAGAGTGCGGTCTTTCTGCAGGGCACCAGGCTGGCGCCTGTGGCTTGTTCTTCACAGAAATCCTGTCTACCTGCAAGCAGGTGTGCATGAGTCTGGCAACACAAGCAAGCAGACAGCTACAAATGGGCACCACTTTAACTCTGTAAGCCAAACTGTCTTCTTTGACCTGTTGTTACCCAAGGATCTTGACTGTTGAGAAGCGACTGTGGTGCTTAAGTAGAACTTAGGTGGCACAGACATTGAGCTGACAACTGTGAGAGGTCTGCGTGTGCCCTAGAGCATGCAGCCTTAATTAGCACACTCTCAGTATTCCAGAAGACATTTTCATCCATGGAAAGGGGGAAAAAAACCAAGCTGAAGGTAGAGAGCTAAGTGAGGCCTTTGCAGGGGACTTCTTGCTCTTGGAGCGCTCTGGGGCAATGGGAAATGCATTGTGTTTCTTGGGCCTGAAACACTGGCTGTGCCCCAGCAGAGCTGAGTCAAATTGCCTTAGAGTCTCAGAAGTAAGAAGCTTGCGAAGGCCATGGAGAAGGGTAGAAGGAAGTGCTCTGAGGTGGTGTGGAAGGCAGAACTGGGGGAAGGACATTACAGCAGGAAGAAGTCGCTCATGCTTCCAGTGTGTCAGGGCTCAGGTCTGAGATTCCCCCAAGGGACAGGGTCCTCAAAGAAATCAGTCATGAGCTCATAGTAGGGTGGGCTTTAAAGCCCATCAGAGAAGCACTGATACTAAGCTGCTGGGTGAGGATTAGGCCGACTAGAACCTTCCCGCCTCCCTCTCATGGCTTCGTCCTCCCATGGACTTCAACGCAGGAGTGGGCAGAAACCATCAGCAAAGCAGATGGAGCAACAAGGGGGAAAGCTGGAGGAGGGAGCCCTTTGTCCATTCCTTTCCTTTCCCACCTCTAGTCACTGGCCAGTGACATGCCTGTAACATGACAGGGGGAGGTTCAAGTTGAATTAAGAATAAATTTTGGAATGTGATGTAGAACTATGCATATTTGTACAGAAGTGAGTAAGTATTTGTGATATAAGGTGATTTTTTTTTTTTTAAGACAAGGTCTCACTATGTAGCATAGGCTGGCCTTGAGCTCACTGTGTAGCCAAGGTTGGACTGGAACTTATGGCAATCCTCCTGCCTCAGCTTCCAAATGCTGGGATTATGGGTATGCACTACCACATTTGGTCTATTGAGACTTGAAATGATTCTGGACTGGAAATTGTTCTCTGGGCCATTCTGTAAGCACCTGTTGGGTATGCAGTGTATAGCAACATCCTGGAGTCTTGAACATTCCAGAAAATTGGTCATAGGGATATAAAGTCTGTATTGTGTATCAGAATCATATCACAGTCACCAAACTGCTCCCAAGTGATCCACCGGAGAGACGCAGTCAACTGACACACTCTAGCACCTGCTAAGTGTGAGGCCCTGTCCCTGCACCACACTTTCAGGCTAGGCTTGATCCAAGCTTTAACCTGGCTGTTCTCCTCTGGGGTGCCATCGCCTCACAAGCAGCATGCAGGACACCTGTGAAAGGCTGTGGAGTTGGAAGGTCCTGCTGCTGCTGCTGCTGCTTTGCCATGAGGCTCAGCTGGCTCATGGCTGCTGGAACAATCCATTTCCATGGCAGATCCATCTTGTCTGCCACTTTTTATTAAATCTGGATTTAATTGGAAGGACCAAGTGGACAGAGCTGCACCAGCCACCACAGGCAGTGTGCCACCCCAACAGGTGGGCACCGTGGGACATTTGCCAGGGAAGCAGAGGTCTGAGGAGCAGGGCCAGACACCTGTCACCAGGCAGCAGCACAGCCTCTAGCACTGAGCTTTGCCTGCAGGATGGCAGGCTAAGCAGGGACACCCACAGGCCACCAGCCATGCAGTTCTCATCACACCCTCCCAGGCAGCTGCTACTTTTGGATCCTAGTGACATTTTTTTGGTTGAATTTGGCTTCTGCCTCTTTGCATATTGAGACAAGGTTAGACTCATGCCTCTCTTCCTGAGCAGGCTGCCAGGACCAAGGGCTAGAAAGTCACTTGCTGTTTCCTCCATGACTGGGGAATCTTGGCCCATTCAGTCAGCCCCTCTCACTCACTCACTCACTGTGACAGTCCCCCTCTCAAACCTGCCGCAGAACTCATTCTGGGGTGCATATCCGGAGGTGAGTTCTGTTGCACTCAGTCTGGGCCAGAGTGGACCTTTCTAGGACAAGCCAACCACTGAATGTTGGTGTCTTTCTCAGAATTCCTGCTTTGAAGCCTAATCCCAAAGTGATGGCGTTAGGAAGTGAGGCTTGGTGAGGGGTCAGCTCACGAGGGTGGGGCCCTTAGAGTGAGATCAGCGCGTGCATAAAGGAGGCCTCAGTGAGGTGACTGGCTCCTTCCAGTCACTGCAAACAAGGGGGAAAGCCTCACTAGCCAGCAGGGCTTCTGGTGCCCCGGTGTGGACAGCTCAGCAGGCCTGGCACAAATCCTTAGGGAAGCATTCCAGCGTGTCATCGCATCCTGAAGACTGGTGCCACTGAGCGGAAGTTTGCACTCATTGTAGAGATGTTGCCACATGGATTTTTGTGTTTCTTATTAACTATTCTGTGTAAGAAATTCAGGGAGGGGAATTCCAAAATATGCACAAGTCTTTGCTTTATTTTATCCTCAAACAATGGCTAAGATTTTCTTTCAGGGGTGATATGCATGGAATAATTCATACCCTATCCCTTCCTGCTTTGACTGCCAGGAAACCCAATGCCGAATTTACAGACTACTTTTAATAACTTTAGGGTAATAACTATCTTTCTCCTGGTATTGTTATAGGAGTCTATCAATAATTTTTCTGTTTCTGGTTTTAAAAAATTATATCCCTATGCTACTTTACTAAGTTTGTCTGTACAATAAATTGTCACAAGTCCATTATGGAATTGTGGAGGGAAATATAAAAATGTAAAGATTAGGATATTAAGGTAGATCTTTCCTTTTTTAAAAAGTAATTTTATTGAGAAATAAATAGCAATGAGACAGTTTCAAAACCGTCCCGTAGGACAGTTTCAATAATAAATACATTGCATATTGTCTTAGTGGTTATTCATTGTACAAGATGCAGACATGACATCCCATCCACAAACACTAT
>NDGM011191279.1:0-10626 GCA_002564305.1 Octomys mimax | reverse complement strand
CAAAGACTTCATGAACAAAACCCTGACTGCAAGGGATATAATAGAAATGATCAACTAGTGGGATCTTACCAAAACAAAATGATTTTGCATAATAAAATGAATCACTAAGAAGGTGAAAAGACAACAGAGTAGGAAATGCACACATCTCAATGCCCCACAGCCTTATATCCAGAGCATATAATGAACTGAAGTAAATCAGAACCCCAAATTCAAAGACCTAATTCGGAAATGGGCATCAGAGATGAATAGGCACTTCTTGGATAAAGCAATACAAATAAAAAATAAATGCATGAAAAATGTTCAGCATCTTTGGTCCTTTGAGAGATGCAAATTAATACAACACTGAAATTCCACCTCGTTCTAAAAAGAGAGCTTATCATCAAAAAATAAAGGATAAGAAATTCTGGAGGGGCTATGGAGAAAAAGCAACCCTTCTTTACTCTTTTGGGGAGTGTTACCTGGAACTACTACTGTGGAAATTAGTGTGGATGTTCTTCAAAAAACTGGGATTGGAGGTCCCATTTGACCGAGCTATTCCCCCTCTGGATATCTTCCCAGAATAAATAAAATCATTATATCACAGTGAAAAAAAATAAAATAAAAACATATTAAAAGATTTTATTTTAGAAGTGCAAATATCAGGTCACAAGGCTCATCCTTTTTTTTTTTTTTGTGGAACTGGGGATTGAACTCAGGCCCTTGCACTTGCCAGTCAAACACTTATTCTGCTGATCCATCTCCCCCGGACCCACAAGGCTCATTCTTGCTAGCTCATTCATTCTACAAGGGATAGGCCTTGAGTTCAAGGACTTGGTGGTTTGATCATTTTCAGCATTTGTGTATAACAAAAACTCAAAAATGTTGCATCAACATGTGTCTCAGAGTGATTGTTAGTTCCTGAAGTGCTCTCTTCCTGGTAATTCATCTTCTAAGAGAACCTGGCTGAACATAATTCTTAGAATAACTCATACTAACATCTGAAATATAAAAGCAACATTTAAAGTATTATACTTCCACCAGAGTGATAGATTTATACCCTTAAAGTAAAAACATGTAAAGATGGAAGTCAAGAAAAATTTTGATTTGAGTCATTGATTTATTTTTCCAAATATGAAAGCTACAGCCATCCTTCCCCTCTTTTTCCTCTTTCTTTGTATTCTTTTTAAAAAAATATATTTAGTACAGGGTCTGCAGGTTCTCACTACATAGATTGGACTTGTGGTGACCCTCCTGCTTTCAACTTCCCAAGTGCTGGGTTTATATGTGCAGGCCACCACACCCAGTCTCAGTCACCCTCTCAGTGTGCCCAAGGGGTGGGACCAGCATGGCACGCTGAGCTATCTGGCTAGCCCAAGCTGTCTGGCTAGCCTTCTTTTTCTTCTAAAAGGAAGAATTCTTTAATTTAAATTCTTTAATTTAATTTAATGTTCTAATTTGTGTTAAAATTAGAGCAGCTCAAGAAATCTTTATTTTTTCCTTGCCTTTTAAAAAAAATATTTTAAAGAGAGTAAAATTGATAAGACATTAAAACAATATACATTTAGATGTTAATATTCAGTTATTTGCCCAATCTTGTATAACTGTATATGTCAATTTAAACAACAGTTTTGATGTTAAAAATAGATAATAGAGCAACAATTGCTAATTGGCTACTCCTGTTTTGAAAATCCATAATGTATGTATTGTTGTATGCTACGATGTTTCTGTCATTTTTTCTGTTTATTTTTAGTCTGCAAAATAAAATTAAATTAAATTAAAAATAAATTAGAACATTTTAGGTTAGCTGATTAAAATCATTCAGAATATCAAATCTTTCAGTGGAAAGTCAGATATTATTCTACTTGAAAGATTACCTCTAGAGTTCTGAATGAAATATCTTTCTTTGGCTGTGGGTCTCTTCTGTCAAAAACATTTCATTAGCTTGTCCCTGTGAAAAATTAGTTTACAAGTCCTCTGTTGACACATTCTTTTCTTGTCTCAAGAATGTGGGCTTCAGCAATATGCTGAGATGTATTCTAGAGAGATCTGAAATTTTTTAGCAGCTCAATGTTTTGAGGTCAAGGTTTTGTTTGTTTTTAATGATAGCCAAAATTAAGAATTTGAAGAATTAATTGAAAACAGAAGTATGATGGAAGTCTGTGTAGCACTTGTCCTGGTTTTTCTTATTTGTAAATTATTCACCAATGCCCGATTCTAATCCTTATTTAACTACTGCACTTGGACTGCTGGGCTACATGCCTGTGGCTTTGCATTAGTGCTCCCCAAGCAGGTCTGCTGACTCATGACAGAAAACCTTGGTAAAATCAGCTAGACTTTGTGCTGTTCTCTTTGTCTTTCCTTTCCTGCACTGACAATCACCCTCTTCATGTGTTTTGGTTACTTTCCTCATCACGGGCGCAAAACACCTGNCATTCACAACAGAAAGGAGAGAGGTTTATCTCGGTGCACAGTTCAGAATATTCATTCCTTACCTGATTGGTGGTGTGGAAGGGCCTGGGTAAAAGAGAGCTGCTAGTATCATGGTGGCTGGGAAGCAAAGAAGAAGTGAAGAGAGATGATGGGCAGGGAGAGAGCTAGTCTCCTGCGTTGTGCCCCCGGGGACCTACCTCTTCTGACCAAAGCCCAGCTCCTAACAGCAAGTCACGTGCAGCACTCCCATAATCCCATCACCTTCCACATGCCCCACCTCTGAGCAGGAGCTCTTAGGAAGGCATCCAGACAGAAACTAAAAATCCTTAACTCATTGAAATCCTAAATGAAAATCAATAATTGTGTTCCATAACAACTGTTCATTTTGATTCTCTAGGTGACTTGATGAAATTTCCAGGTAGCAAAACTAAGTCAGATTTAGAATTCACTTTTCAGTGCAAATCTGTCAGTCGCACACAGGACCTTTTGTAACTCCTTTCTGGCATTTCAACTCCCATCCTTCTAAATCCCCTTTGGACTTTTTGTTAATATATGCTATTCATTTTCCCCAGGAACATTCAGCTCTTGAGGCTGGTGACAGATCTGATTCTGTATAATTGATGATGAGTATAAATTTCAGTTGCTTCTGTTCTTTGTAGTGAGGGAAGGGCTGCAAGGTCAGAGTGGCGAGCCCCAGACTCTGAGAGCTTTTTGTGATTGCTTCAGGTTTCAGGAAGTTGGGCAGTTTATTTAGTGTAGCACAGTTAAGGACAACTTGGATTGGTTTCTCTAATACTAAGATATTCACTTGTCTGACTTTTTTATAGGCTGTGGAACCATCCCTGGTTCTGATAATGTTGGAAGGCCCTGTGGGGAGCTGAGAAACTCTACATTTAAGCCTGATATTTTAAGTAGCCATGGCCCAATTAACCTCTGGCCTTTCTCAAGTTCATCAGGAAATAGACTTTACTATTCACTGCCTAAGGGTAAGCTGATGGTTATAATTACACATTACCAAAATTAAGTCTGGTAACAGGAAATGTGTGAGAACTAATCCATGAGACAAAAACAAACCTTTGACTTACCTACAATTTTATTGCAATTTCCCTCTTGAATCCATTTCCCTTTCAGTCAATAAAAAAACAAAGTCTGCTTGTTAAAACTTTTGGAAACCTTTGTTGGCAGTGCCTTTGTGGGCTCTCTGTTCCTGCTCCTTGGGTCTGCCCTGAATCTGCATGGTGGTTGGCTGCATCTCTCTGGAATGCCTAGACTGACCAGGTGACTGTGGTCCAGGCAGCAGGCTCTGTTGAGAACTTCCTGATGGGATGACTTTTACCTAAATGGTATTCAATCTGTTCATGAACAGATTGAGCAGGTGAAGTCTTGATGCAGATGTTTCTCTGTGAAAGGCACGTTCTCCACGGTGGATGCAGAACAAATGCTAAACTGAGCAAGCACATAAACACGACTAGAGGAGGGCTGGGGGTGTAGCTCAGTAGAAAGACTTCCAGTTTAATCTCAGTAGCAGAAAAATGAGTTGCATTGTTGGTGGAAAAAAAGGATATATTACTTCATATAGGATATCTTATGTAGATCCTGCCTAACTTGTTTGTGTCTGTGCTGTGTGGTTCACCAAGGACTCAGGCTATTAACTTCATTTCCTTGTGTTTTAATTTCTGAGAGAAATATTTGAACATGCATAGTATTTTTTATAATGTTTTGACAGTATGTAAAACAATAGCCTTTTATAAAAACCATTTTATTGTTACTTATTTTATACATATAAAGAAGTAAAAAGGTATAGTGTGTAAAATCCTAGGCTCTGGAACTAAACCAGTCTGGTTTGAATTCTCTTTAGCAGAATGTATCCTCCTGGGTGAATTCTTCCACTTCTTTTAACTTGCTTCTAATCTGTAGAAGACGAATAGGCATATAGCTGGTCATCTGTTGCACACGGGTATAGCAAGGGTTAAGACACATGCCATGTGCAGTGTTCAGATAGGGCTGTGTGGGATGCAGTGGGTATCACAGTACAAAATATTGGTGTGAAGTTTGGATTATTTAAGTGGATTATTGCATTGTCAGTGTGGACAAAGAGTTTGAGAAGCATGGGGAGTCTTTTGTCTGGTGGTGACAAAATAGGACTTGTATCTTCTCTGTTGGTCCAGTGACTCTTCTCTATCTAGGTCCAGCTAGGACTGAACAGAGGATGTAGACAGCTTCAGCCCCTCTTCCCTCCTTTAGCTCCTTAGTGCCAGGGAGGCCCAAGCCCTTTCTGTCAGGAATCTGAACTCCAGCTCCAAGTAAATCCTACCTGAAGGCAAGGCCAGTTGCCTCCTGCCCCACCATGCTACAGGCTGTCACTAGATTGTCCCTGTGTCCCACACTTCCCTTCTCCATCAGGATAGCCCTCCTGTTCTCCCCAGACTGAGTGCCTGAGAGTCACATTCCTGGCCAGCTTTCACTGCCAGCTAGCTGTCAACTAAGCTGTTGGCTGATAACAAAGCTAAGACTTGATAAGGCTTAATACTTCAGTCGTTATTTAAAAGACCAGGAAATGTTCATGAGCTAAAGAAATACAGAGAAGGGGTGGGGAGTAGAGGGGGACAGAGAGACAGAGAGAAAGAGAGAGACAGAGACAGAGACAGACAGAGAGAGAAAAAGACAGACAGAGAAAGAGAGACAGAGACAGAGATAGACACAGAGACTGAGACAGAGAGACAGGGGGGAAAGATAGAGTGAAGAAAAGGGAGAGGAGAAAGAGGGAGAAGGAGAGGAAGAGGGAGAGGGACAGGGACAGGGACATCTGGGGAGATGTTGCTAATTCGGTCAGGAGGCTTGGCTGCACTGGAGCAGCCTCACAGAAGCTCTCTGTACCACCAGCATCACAGTGGAATAGCTTCCTCCATCTAAATGGGTCCCACTTAGGAATTAATTGAAGTCATGGTTTTTCTATTTTAGATTTAATACATCTTACTCTTAGCCTACGAAGCCTCAGGACAAGCATCATGAAAACACAATTAACTAGAATGTTGAAATATTTATATGGCACATTTCCTGGAAAACAATAGAAAGGACAACAGCAACAACAACAACAACAAAAAAGAACAAATTGCTTGTTCAGTATTTCAAGCTGAAGATGCCCAAGTTAAGGGAATGGCACATACAAGATGAAAAAGCATTCACGATGCTGTTGTAACTGGAATTTTCATTTTCTCTCTTACCATGTACTCAAACACGGGTCAGAATGGGACACGGTTCCCTCTGCAAGCTGGAGCACACTCAGGAGACTTGAGCTCCAGTAGCGATCATGTGCAAGTTGGGAGTAAATAAAACCTTCCAGGAAACATCTTAGAAAGGACTGGCAAGTATTCATCTCAGTTTGAATTAGGACAATTATTATTGAATATTAGGCCAAGATTTGTTGGCTGTAGTGTGATCATAGGTAACTAAACAACCCTCCCCCATGTACCTACTATAGAGCTTTTAAATATTTACAATTATAATAGTGTAATGTTGTGGCTAATCATAGCTGTTTTTTTTGTGGTACCGAGGATTAAACGCAGGACCCTGCGCTTGCCAGGTTAAGCACTTATTCTACTGAGCCATCTCCCTGGCCCTAATCATAGTTTTAAGAGAATTTATTTTGTAAAGGAATTTCAGATTCATAGCAGAACTGAGAGCAATGTGTACAGATATTCCCCATGTGACTCTGCTCCCGTATCCATGCCTCCCTCATTGACATCTAGTAGAGTAGCACATTGGTTATAACTGATGAACCTGCAGCCACACGTCATAACCCTCCACATCTGTATTTGTGTTAGGGTTTGTTCTTGCTGTGGGATCTGCTATGGTTTTGACAAATTTATCATCACAGTATCATTTAGAATATTTGCACTGCCCTAAAACCCTCTGCGCTCTGGTCTTTATCTTCCCCCTCCCAACCCTTGGCAACCACTAACCTTTTGACCCTCTTCATAGCAGTGGCATTGCAAGCATGCCATCTGCTTGGCATCATGCAGTAGGCAGCTTTTCCACACTCGCTTCTTTTACTGAGTAATGTGCATGGATATTTAGGTTTCCTCCATACTTCTTCATGGCTTGCTAGCTCATTGTGTTTTTAGCATTGACTCTTGTATGGTCTGGGTACATGCTAGAGTTTAAGTAAAGTGCTCCCCCAAAGCTCAAGTGTGTAAGGCTTGTTCCCAAGAGTGGTGCTGTTAAGATGTGGTGAATTTTTAAAAGGTGAGGCCTGGTGGGTGATTTTAGGTAACTGAAGATACACCCTTCAAAGAAATAGTAGCACACTCACCCCTTTGTCTTTCTGGTGTTTGTTTGTTTGTGTTTTGAGTACCTTGCATGAGATCAATAGCTTTCTCTGCCAGGCACTCCTTGCCGTGATGCGCTGCCTCATCACATCACAGGAGGCCCCAAAGTGATGGACAACTAACCATGGACCGGACCCGCTGGGACCATGAACCAAAATAGACCTCCTTTCTCTATAAATTGATGACCTCAGTTTTTTTGTTACAATAATGGAAAGCTGACTAACATAATACCACAATTTTATTCATGTATTTATTAATTAAGTGGCATCTTGGTTATTTCCAAGTTAGACAATTACGAAGAAACTGACATATATACTCATATGCAGGGTTTTTTTGTGGGCATCATTTTTAACTACTTTAGGGAAATACCAACAAACAAGATTAGTAGACGCTATGCTAAGTGTAAAATTGATTTTAAGAAATAGTCATTTTGTATTCAGAGTGACTGTGCCGTTTTGCAGTGCCCATGTTCCTGTCACTCCAGAGCCTCACCAGCATTTGGTGTTCTAGATTTTGGCCATTGTAAGAGATGTGCTGTGTCATTGCATTGTTGTTTCAGTGTACATTTGCTTGATAATAGCTGTATATTATGGAGTTAAATGTTGAATGATGAAAGAAAGGCGATTCCAACTCCTCTGTTGCACCGGAGGATGCTTTCTGTATCTCCAAGAACTTTAAAGTTTTCCCTAAGTTGAAAGGGAGTAACAGAGATGAGTTAGGAGAAATTTGGAGAGGATGCTCCTACTTCAAAAGGAAAATGGAGACTAATAAATTTATTTATTTATTTATTTATTTATTTATTTATTTGATACAGGGTCTCGCTATGCAGTTCAGACTCGTAGTGACCCTCCTGTCTCAGCCTCCCTAGCGCTGGGATTACAGGTGTGTGTTACCACGCCTCCTGGTTTCAGGCTGGCACTGCATGCCTAGGCTTCTGGGCCGGCATGGCATGTAGTACTAGAGATCAAACTCAGGTCTTTGGGCTTGCCCAGCCAGCACTTAGGCTGCCAACTTATCTCCTCAGCCCCTAATAAACTTTAGAAAGTCAAAGACCCCTGTGATTATCACTGGATAATCAGAGGTGAAGGCAGAGATGGAGAGTGCAGGAGGGAATGTGACTGCCTGGTGCGGAATCCCAGCTCTTGTGCTCGCTAGTGTTTGATCTCGGACAACTAACGCTGTGCCTTTGAATCTTGCTTTCACTATCTGTAGAACACTTGCAGGGACCTCAGTAACAATTAAGTGAACTGATGTATACTGTGAGTTTAGAACAGTGCCTGGCAGGCCGTAAGTGTTACATAAGCATTTATCTTCTCCTTTCTCCTCCTCCTCCTTATCCTCCTCTTCACAATTACCATCCCCCAATTCTGGGTATTCTTTAAGGACACTAGGACCTGGGTGAGCTAATTTTACCTTTGGCAGATTCATTCACAGAGGGTAGGTGCACTACACACATATTTCTTGATTTAGTAATAATCCCTGGGCACACATATTATGATTTGCATTTTAGAGATGAGAAGTTTGAAAATATAAAGCTTAAATATCAAATCACATCAAACGCTTCACTCCCAATTCAGACCTAGAAGTGTCTGAATTGAAAATTTGTGGCCCCTCTCAACTAAGATCCTTTTGAAAATGAATCTTTGGTTATTACGTGCTCTGCGTGGACCTAGCCAGTAGGCAAGCAGCTGTGGTCCTGAGCTTGTGAGAGGAAGCATTTGATTCTCCCGGATTTCCTCTGTTACAGGTTAAAGCACTGAGAAGGATGCATCCTTTTAATGGTAATTTTAGGTTCAATTTTTCCTTTCAAGAGATTAATGATTAGGCCAGGTATGGTGGTGTATGCCTATAATCCCAGCACTAAGAAGGCTGAGGCAGGAGGAGCACTGTGAGTTCAAGGCCAGCCTGGGCTTCAAAGTGAGTTGAAGGCCAGCCTGAACTGCATGGTGAGACACTTGTCAAAAAGAGGGGTGGGGGAAGAGAGAGAAAGAGAGAGAGAGAAAGAGAGAGAGAGAGATTAAATATTTTCACATAGCTAACACTTTTTGAAAGACATTTGCTTTTTTACAAACTGAAGTACACAAAACACAGGAGTGTTCTGAGCTGACCTGTGAACTGAATATATCTCGGAGAGTAAAACACAGCTGTGTATGTCGCACTGGAAGTCATTACTTGTGATGGCAATAGAAGAAAGAGGATGCACATGTGCTGGACTCTTCCCTAGGAGCTCCAGAATAACTCTGTTAGTAGCAGCTCACTTCCAGAGGTGAACAGAATGTTCTCCAGAGGTTCACAGTTCACTGGCCTATGAAATGATAGAGAGCTCTGTTTCCAAAGTCAGAGCTAGGTAGGTGCAGCTGGTCACGGTGAGAAGAGAGGCTCACTGTGGTTCAACCCAGGTTGGAGGACAGCCTTTGAAGGAGAAGATGGTGATGTAGAAAGCAGGACAGCGTGAACAGGATACTCACTTTTCCCACCACTTTCTTTGCCTGTGTTCAGTGTAAGAGCTGCACTGGCAGTTCCTGCTGTCTTGAGTTGGCCCCATTCTGGTCCCTTGACCCGATCATGAGCCAGAACTATCTACTTTCAAGGGCTGTGTGGCTGCAGGAAGACCTGGGAGGCAATCATTTGCATACAAACTGGAAATGTTTTTCATTTCACTGCAACAACTGAGTATATAGGAAAACAGTTGAATCTAGAATCAGAAGACTGCCTTTGCTCTTTGCTGCTTTTGAAACTATGCCAGTTGGCTTTCCATTACTGTAATAAAATATCCTAGATGGTAAACTTACAAGGAGAAAAGGTTTATTCTAGCTCACATGTTTGGAGGTTTCAGTCCTTGGTTGGTCAGCCCCATTGTTTTTGAGCCTGTGGTGAGGCAGAGCATCACGGTGGTAAGTGAGGAGTGGGGGATATCTCCTCAACTCAAGGACAGGATATGAAAAAGAGAGAAGAGACACAAATTCACAGTTCCTTTCAAGTGCATGCCCCCAGGGACCTAAGGCTTTCCAGGAGTCCTCACCACTTAAAGCTTCTACCAGCTCCTAGAAGTGCCTCAGGCTAGGGAAAAACTAAACTAAGTCTTTGACTCCTGTGTTTTGGGGGACAGTCCAGATCCAAGTGAGCAAGTCTACATCTTCATTGCAGGAATTCCTGCTTCCTCTGCAATGCTGTTCACCCGCTGTGATCCTCATGGAGCACTGAACTTGGACCCTGAGTTCTACTGTGTGAAATTCCCAGTTCTTTCCATCCTAAAGTCATAATTAAGTTATAATGTACTTAAGATAAACATTAGATTTTATGACAGCTGTGGTCAGCATTGGTGATTTCAACAGCTTCTTGACTTTAATAACTTTTTCTCTCAACAAATTTTCATTTATCAGCATTGGTGCTAAATGAAATACCTAAGGGAAGTTCCATTATGACCAAAAAACGTACTCTTGAAAAGAAAACTTTTGACAGGGAGATAGCTCCTTGGCATAAGCACCTGCCTGGCAAGCACAAGATCCTGAGTTTGATCCTTGCTATTAAAAAAGAAAAGAAAAGAAAAGAAAAGAAAAGAAAAGAAAAGAAAAGAAAGGAAGAAAGAAAGAAAGGAAGAAAGAAAGAAAGAAAGAAAACTTCTGATCCAGAGACTTTACACAGTGACATTTGTGGTATACTTTATTTAGCAGTGTGGGATTGGTCTTTCTGAAGGCTTCTTGATGAATGAATTTTAAAATATGAACTGGGCAGGGGAGGTCAATGGGAGCAGAAATTTCCTCCTGGGTGGAGGCCCTGGTCTTATGACTTTATATCTGCCAAGACTATATTTCCTAGTAAGATCATATTCTCAAGTACTGAAGATTAGGACCTCAATATATTTTTTCTGGGTTTAACTAATGACAAA
>NDGM011191278.1:0-29775 GCA_002564305.1 Octomys mimax | reverse complement strand
GATTTGAAACTGTCTCATTGCTATTTGTTTATCAATAAAATTATGGAAAAAATAAATAAAATATACAGCATCAAGAGTGAAATACAACATAAACTATGAACTGTTCGTGATAATGATGAGTCTGTACAGACTTGTTTATTGTAGCAAATGTACCATTCAGGAAAAAGATGTTGATAAAAGAAGAGGCTGTACATGTGTAAAAGAAAGGGGTATGGGGGAACTCTTGTACAGTCCTCTCAATTTTTTCTGTGAACCTAAAATTTCTCTTAAAAATAAAGTCTATTAAAAGTTCAAAAAAAAAGTGTTTGGCAATTAGCTACACAGTTTCATCTTTCAATCATTCATTCAACCAAAATCAGTATAGTCTGCCTCATTTCTAAGTCATACTCCCATACTGCATTCACAAAATCTTTAGTGATATTTTTGTTGTTAATGACTTATCAAGTAATAAAGAAAGGCAAGGCATACATATGTGTGGGACAGTTATATAAGCATCACAGGACAAAGAAGGATGGTGATGAGAAGTTTTTCAAGTGACTTTTCAGTTGTATTATAGCATGTTTTAGTTTCATTCTTCTGAAAAGATAATACAAAAATAAAATTTGTCTTACCAAAGATTAATTCTGAGAAATATGTATGAGTGTAAATAGAAGATGGAACAGATACAGGTAGTAGAAAGCTTCAGACTTCAATAAAGTGCTGAGAGCTTTGAAAGAAGAAAGGGTAGGAGGGGGGACTTGGTTTGTTGGAAGAAAAAAGCTGGAGCATATATAATGAAGATACAGCCTTGAGCACATCTATTGAAATTGTATGAGCAAGGCTAATCTGTTAGAATACATTGTATAGTAGAAACACACTGACTCTCATACCCCCACCATGCTCAATCATTAGCTGCAAAAGTTACTGTAGTAAAAGTAGCCTTTACAAAGTAGATATGAAGGTGTGAGGTAAAGTATAGCACATTCTGTTCTCTGCTATAGTTTCTCTTGAAGAGAGTGTCTGCACAGTCAACCTAAATAGAAGTCACACTCCAACATTTATACTCACAGATGTACTGCTCCATTGAATTTTGAAGAGTGGCTCCACTACAATTCTATCGAACCTTTCTTCTTGATGAAACATTTAGAAGGAGAGTAAGATGAAAAGCTAGAAATCTTACATTGTGGCTTGATCTCTAATGTTCTGCCAAAGGCTCATGTGACCAAAAGGGAGGTTTTTTCAAGGTAATTGAAACTTAAGTTTATTAAACTCATCAGTGGATCAATCCATTGGTAGTTTGCAGGAGTGGTGACAGTGAGTCACTATGCCATTGCCATTGGAGGATATATCTTTCTTGTTCTCTCAGTTCTTTCTGCCACCATGGGATAAGCAATTCATGCTGTTACTGCCTTGTATTCTGACAATTATGGAATGAAATCTCTAAAACATTGAATTAAAAGAAACGTTTTCTTCAAAAAAAAAAAGACTTGATGGAGAGAAACCATATTCAAACCAGAGCAGTAAGGCATGGAAAAAATACTTGGTCCAATATTCCTGAGGGAGGGGAGATGTGAAAAGAATAATGGACCATCAGGAACTAGGTCTCTGAAATGGATCAGAGAAAGATACACCACACAAAAGGGAGGAAGCAGCCAAACTACACTTGGTCAAGCTCAGCCAGAGCCATTTAGCAACTCACTGAGAATAGTCTCAAAATTTTTAAAAATGGGTGAATCAACAGCTCAGTGCAAAAGCCAGCTGCATGGTGAGACATTTTACCTACTTTATAATTTTTTCCAAAACACTGATGTGTTCACTAAGCTAACTAAGTTCACTATACCATCTGTACAGGTTCCTTTTTAAAATTTTTGTCTTCCCCCATTGCCATTATTGTGAAAAAGCTTAGGCAATTACATAAATGGATGAATTAGATTCTTAGACAAATTTTGTTTTGCTGCTGAGAAAATACCAGTCTTTTCAATGTTCAAAATTGGAATGCTGAGAAACTCTCCAATCATCAGCAATAATTCCTTTGATAAGATCTTTAGTAAAACTTGAAGGTTTTAGTCATAGAAAAATTAGATGCTAAGCCCTGGGTATGACTTGTTTTTGAAAGATGAGGAATGAAGGAAAGAAGAAATGATTCTACATGTGGTGAAAATGCATGAAAGTCCATTTCCTGCTCATTTCATTTTTCTCAATGCCATCCCCAAATTTTCTTAATAATAACTCGATGTTCTTGCATACTTCATTTCACATCTTTCCTCAGTGACAGATCTATTGGCCTTTAGCTTGCTCTCTTTGTTTGCATATGTCAAAAGAGATCAAGAGAAAAGCGAAAAAATACCATCAAGTATCACTGAGATGTAATTGAGTTTTTCTTGGTTTCATTGAGGACGCTTCCCTGCTACCCTTGCTACTGTTGAGTCTTTTCAAACAGATTGAGTGATGGCGATGAAAGTGGAATCAATTCCAATCTGAAATAGAAATAAGGCCCTTTATAGAGCAAGCTCTCTGAAAATGGAGATTTTGATGTAATTAATAAGGAGAAGTTAGAAACACACTCAGGGCTTCTTTAATACCTCTTTGTCTGAGTCTTCTGACGAATTGAATTTCTTCTCAGTGATTTGTCGGTGAACTTGAATTCAATCCAAGTGAATTGAAACATTTTCATGTCCTATCAGTAGGAATTTATTTGAGTAAATATACATATAAAGCTTATCATTTAAAAAATTTGTACCTATATTTGATAATGATGTACACTATCTGATGGATTAAAAGTATAGTGAGTGAGATTTAACTTCAGCATATAAAATAAGTAACAAACACTGGAAGCTAAGTTCCAGTTCTGGATCTACTACTTCTTTATTTAAACTAATTGTGCTTCCTAAGTGAAGACCTTTAGTCCCTGGGTTTCAATTTTCAAATATAATGAGAATTAGGACCAAATACTTTCTTTCATCCCCTTCACCTTTAAAACCCAGAAGTCTCCTCACCCCACCCCTGAAATACTACTACAATATAGATCCACATTATCATTTAGCTTTAAAGTATAACAAAATAAAAATAAAATTTAACATTTACTTTTAGTTATTACAAGATTTTAGCTACTCTGAAAAGTTCCATTTATATGTTTTCAATTAGTACGTTTAGAGTGAACTATTATATTGAAGAATGGGCCGGCCAAATAGCTCAACGGACTAACGTGCCTGCTTAGGCAGAGTACAAGGATCAGGATTCAATCCCCAGCACAAGTTATGCCAGCACCGACCCAGGGCATGCTGAGATGGTGACTGAGACTTGGAGTGGTGGCACATGCCTGTAATCCCAGCACTTGGGAGGCTGAAATCAGAAGGGTTATTAAGAGTCCAATATATGTAGTAAGACCCTGTGGACCCTGTACTAAATACATAAAGAAAAATAATGATAATATAGAAAAATTATAGTCTATGAAAACAAATTGATTGAGTTTTCTGTGCTCTTTAATAAAGTACTAACATTTTTCTGATGAACATAAAGGTCATGTGTTATGTCAACTTAGAATCACTGTAGAGATAGACTAAAAATACTAGACTTTGAACATATCTTAGAAATTTAGAAAACATGGTTATTACATTCAAATGGCAGTTACGTGGTAGACAATTTACAACCTTTTCAGATCAAATGATATTTTTATATTTAAACATGTAAATAAAACACAAGGTTCAGTTAATAAAAATCTCTCATCCATCCTTCTATTTGATTTTTCATGTAAACAAGTTTTATTTGTCCACATTCAAATTTTCCAAAAATAATTATTTTCAGTACAAATGATCAAATATTTAAGCTCTCAAATGAAATCTAAAGTATTTCAACTCTTGTAGGTTACTTTCAATGATTTTCAACTTTTTAAATTTTTTAGTATTTACTTCACAGGGATGTTGATTGGCAACTGCTTAAGACTTTAATGTATCTTAAATCCATCTCAAAAAATACAGATTTATTTTTTAGTATCAACAATTATCCCTGAGTTTCTAACATAGGATTTTAGTTTATGTTTAATATTTATTAGTAGAGTAAAAATAATAAATATAAACCATGGAGGAAGAGAAAATATTTCTACTACCCAGTGCATCTTTTACTACCAGATTATAATGCTTTCTATGCAAACCTTTGTGGACCTCTGAAGTCTTTCTCCCAGAGCTGCAGGGCGAAGTGTTTCTGCCTCAGTCTGTATCAGATTTTAGGCAGATCTTTGACTGCTGGAATTAATGAAGAGCTATTTCTTTGTCTGTCTCTTAGGAACAACTTGAGCAGGGGATAGATAGGCACACAGAGAGCACTCTATCATCAATCAGAATGTGACAAAAGAATTGAACCATATTTTAGAACATCAGTGGACATCGTCTGGAATACTATAATGGACAGTTGACCAATGTCACTTGTAAGTCAAGCATATTCCAGACATACTGATTAAAAGTAAAAAAAGGAAAGATATTCCCTTTAAAGTAATAGGTTATTTGCAAAGCAAAGAAAATGTAGACCCAAAAAACAACCAAATAAGTTTTCAAAAGCTCAGTAATGGGGGCCAGGGAGATAGCTCAGTGGCCTAATGGCAAGCTCAGGATCCTGAGTGTTAGATCCCCAGTACAGGGGGTGGGGGGGACACACTCAGTAATAAAAATCTCTTTTTTTTTAAACTCAAATAATCACTGAATGCATAGCATCTGACTGCCATCATACAAAAGAATAAGTTTTGTTAATGTTAACTCTTGAATTAGACATACTTCTGCATTCTTCACTGAGATATTGATATTATCCCAGATGTTTTTGTTTGAAGCAAGACCCCCATGGTTTGCTCCCCTTTTCTTTTCTCATCCTCCCTTCCACATTCCAGTTGCAAACTCCCTGCTCCAACACTGCAGAAATTCCCACAAGCCATGCCACTTTAATTCTTTTTTAAGCTCCCAAATTATCATCCATATTTTTGTTTTAAGTACATAGATTTCTTTACAGTCAGTATTCTAGAAATGTTCACTGAAAAGTCCTCTTGATTGTATAACATGAAATTCTGGACAATTTTGAACAAATGACGGAAATGGTTTTCCTTTCCTATGGCTGGCATGGCCCCATTATCACAGAGGAGTTAGCTCGGAAGGCACATGCCTTCAGTGTCCAGGTGATGGAATTGAGAGATAAGGGACATGATTTGGATTTTTTTTTCTTTCTTGATTAGAACATATATGTAGAACATAATATTTACATTATACATATATATATATATATATATATATATATATATATATATGTTTGTGTGTGTGTATATTCCAGATCCTCTCTCCTTTCCCTCCCTCTATTCATCTCTGATCCCCTTCATTTTTTTGTACGTGTTGGGGGCAATGTAGACATATCACTTGTGTGGAGTTAGTCATTGTACCTAGCACATCTCCATACTAATACCCACAGTGGTTCTGTGATTACACTGACATAGAGTGGTTAGGAAGCTTCTTGAAGAAGAGGGGCTTAAAGTGAACCTTAATAAATAAATCATTTTAAATAAATGGGATTCACAGGTATTCTGGGAGTAAATTAAATAGATCAACAAGAACAATAAAAATACGGAAACAAGTGTTCAATCATACTGTGAAATTTTTGCCCATAGCATAAAGAGAAGGACTTGGAGGATTCTTTACCTTTGTTCAAGAATGTATGGGATAAGAACTGACGAAGCCTACACTAAAATCATTTTTGGAAACACAGAAATTTGTGGAAACTCAGGGACTGTCTTGACACTATGAAGAGAAGTTAAATATGTGGGATCATCTCTATATAAAGAAATACAAGCTTGAGGAGAATAAGATAAAACCAAGTAATTCACTAGTCAGCGCTTTTCAAACCTGAAGTACATGAGACTCCCTGTGAGGTAGTTAAAACACAAATATTCCCCATCCCGCATCTCCACGTTTCTGATTTAATAGTTCTGAGATGGAACCTGGGAGTATGTGTCCTTGATAAATTCCCAGGTATTACTGATGCTTCCCGTGGAGGGGCCATACCCTGGGAACCACTGTCCTAGAAGCTTCTTCATACACATTTCAAGATTCTTATGATGAAACAATAGGAACTGAACACTGCAGTGAGGATCAGCCATTATGTGAGAGAAGCAGCAGATGGGAAGAAGGTCAGGGTGGCAGCTGTTTCGGTACGGTTTTAAGACAAAATTTCAGACAATTTAGTTATGAGCTCTTGTTAGTTTTATTACACACCTGTGACAGATGCCTGGAGAGGAAGTCTCTCCAAAGGCAAAGACTTCTGTTTCAAAAAGGAGAGATCATAGGGGAAAAATGTGCTCAGATGGCCGCTGATAGAATATGCACAAAAAGCAAATGAAGACTGGTTAGAGACTTTTAGACTCTATACTGCTAGCTGGATGGGTGAGTAGCTTCTTAGCTAGGGCTTGATCTGATTATAATCCCTCAGAAAAGTGCTCACGCATTGACTCAGAAATAGTCATTTCTTCCAGGTGAGTACATGAATCACAAAAACAGAGCTTCTTCCTCAGCTCAGGCTTAAAACTTTGTTTAGGATATATGACACCTAGATATGTCGGGTCCTGGAGTCATGGAAAAATTAATGAAAAGGCCAAGGAAGGGAAAAAAGAAGGAAGTTAGGAAGGAAGGAAGGAAGGAAGGAAGGAAGGAAGGAAGGATGGGAAAACCAGAATTCACAATTGTTTTTAAATTTTTTACTATTCTTTTTTTTACTATAGCCTATTTAAATACTGTGTTGTCCTCAGAAGTCTGATTAGGTTGCCCTGGATATGGGAGCTGATACTTCTCTGTATGTAGTTACACAATGCTGGGGTTGGTATTTAGGACTTTAATCTTCTAGAAAGGACAATAGCAAGGTCAAGCCTCCAAGTCTGAGGATAAGATTAAATTCTTCTATACTGTTATGAGGTTTAAATCACATCAAAAGCTTTGTATGTGTTGCAGAACAGTTCAAGAGGACAGGCAAAGTGTAGGGAAATGAAACAGGGAGCGTATGGTTAACAGTGAGCGATGTGAAAACAGAGATGAATTATCTAGGAGTTATTTTAGACCATTGTCTAGAGACAGTACAGATCTGCTGACAGGGTATCAGCAAAAGTCAGGTGGTGTCAGGGACATGGTAGAGTAGAGAAAACACTTTGTTTCTGTAATAAACTACAAAATAAATATTAAGTGGAAAGTTCTTTGTTTCCTTGTCTCATCAGTATGCGTCAAGAAGCATGGAAAAGAATATTGGGAAAACTCAACAAATTGCAACACCAAACATTTCTTAATTGCCAAATATTTACAGAGTTTCTTATTCCACAATTGGGAAAGCAAAGCCATTTACCAAGTGGCTACAAAGAATCCTTGAGTCATTTAGCAACCAGAGAAAGCTACCATCCTTACAAATGAGGACTGCAGGAGAAGTTCTCTGTGCTCTTGTCAAAGCTGGGGTTTAACTGTTTGCAGTCTGTGTTCGAAGAAGCATTATTTTATTTAAAGCATCACCTGAAGTTACAAGTAAAGATTAAAAATCATAAGACTGTGACACAGGAATCAAAAACAGTTTCTGCAAAGGCTTAAGTAATACAATTTGTTTAGTATTTTGAAGCTCTATCTGCTCCATAACTATACAGTGTTGCCACTGCAGTGCAAAAGCAAATGAAGTTGGCTTTGTTCTAATGAAACTTTATTTACAAAAATAAAACAAAACAAACAAACAAAAAAGCAGGTCATGGGCAGATTTGGCCTGCAAGCTATAATTCTGTGACTCCCTGCTATAGAGTGGCTAACATAACTTACATCACACCTCTTTTTTTATTATTATGTGTTTTTTTTTTTTATTTTAGGGAAGGGTCTACAGGGTGTTCAGGGTCTCACTACTAGATTGGGCTCATAGTAATCAGACTGTTTACAGCTTCCCAAGAGCTGGGATTCCAGGCATGAGCCACCACACCCAGTCTCAATTGCAGTCTCAGCGAGCCCTGGGGGCGGGGCCCGCACTGCAGGCCCAGGGATGGAACCCCCAGCCCCTGGGCCTGCTTGCAGGTGCTTTAACCATCACACTTCTTAATGTGTATAAAGCTGTTGAGTTTTATCAACCCCAAAATGAGATAGATCATCACTTGATGAATAAAATTTGAGTTGCTAAACCTTATGCAAATAAAAGACATTTGAAGTACATTTCCAAAAGGTAGATCTATCTCTTCAGTTTTCAATGGACAGGACACAGCTCATTGTGGTTGAATTTGGGCACTAACTGGAAGGCAGATGTGTTTCACTCACCTAAAAATGTCCTCATGCAGCCTTTTGTTTTCAAATAGCCAATGTCCCACTCACACATTAAATTACACAGCTAAAGTACAGACTTTCTTCTAAGCCCCAGTCTTAGCTGTTGGCTCAAATTCTGGCCTTTTTATTTTGATCTGCTCTTTCAAAGCAACTCCTTCATTTATCTCCTAAACAGATGTTGCAGTCAGGTACCGTATGCCTAGCTCCAAAGATTGGCATATGGCTCCATCTAACCCACTGTCACCTTGTGCATGAGTCGGCAGCTTATGAAGCTGGAGTAGGAAGCTTTCTGGCAGACAGCCGAGGCCCTGGGGATTCAGCACTGCATCTCCTATAATGTGATGAAGCTCCAGGGAAGAGGAGAAAGGCAGCCAAGATTAGGCTGCCAATTTGGGGGTTTCAGGGTGTTCCTGTGGGAGTCCTTTTGTTTCCTTCCCTGTATCCAGCTTGAATGGACAGAGGAAGGGAATGAAAGGAAAACTGCTGAATAGAAGTGTTCATATTTGCTTACTTTGTTCCACAGGAAACGGGCCACCCACAGCGTGGGCAAAAGGAAGGGCAGCCAGAAGGACCTCCGGCCCCCTGATCTTTGGATCCATCATGAAGAAATGGAAATGAAAAATATTGAGAAGCCATCAGGCACTGACCCTGCAGGAAGGGACTCCCCTATTCAAAGTTGCCAAGACCTCACGCCAGTCAGCCACAGCCAGTCAGAAACCCAACTGGGGAGCAAAAGCACCTCTCATTCTGGTAATTATCATCCCACTGTGACCAGGGAAAGCACCCCAGGAGCCAATTCTCTATTCCTTCTGTTATGGATATGACCTCCCATTAACTTGCATGCTATTAATCAATAATTTAAATAATCTAAATTTGGTTGATTAACCAGTTACATGCATTATTCTCCCTCATCCTTTTGCCTTTTATAATTTTGATAACTACTGAAAGTTCTATTAGGATTAATATAGTATGGAAATATTGAAATGAGAAGCCAAAATGAATTAGTTGCTTTGTGAAATCTTAAAAGTGTTGTCAGGGCAATCAAATTTGAAGCTACCTAAACATTTTTTTTCCAGCTTTCAATCTCTATAAATAGATAGATAGATAGATAGATAGATAGATAGATAGATAGATAATTTATTCCAAATTTGTTGTCAATTCGTTTTTTAATCCCAGATTTGGGCTGTTTGAAGTATAAAAAAATAGTCTGCTATGTGGGCCGTCATTACCATGGCCAGCAATTGTAATAATCAGACAACCACTTTATGTGACCACTAATTTGATAGTTTAAAAGCTCTTGATGTACAAAGGGATCTGAAAGAAATAGTTTCTTGTCCAGTGACTGGTTCAGAAGAGCAGATATCCAGGAGTCACTAGGAGTTCTATAAAACGGTCATGCTTCACTTTCTGTGGGCTCTCACATTATCTGAGTCCTTACAAGAAGTAGAATGACTGCTCAAATATCAGGAATCCCTTGGGCTACTTGTGTTGTCATTATAGAGTGAGTAGTTACTCTTTTTAAGTTAAATTAAAATATTTTAATTATTTGTATAACTGGTTTAATGGGCTTTTTCAGTTCTAAATTGCATAAACAAGAACTTTAATTACTACTTTTCAGCAATGGGTTGTTGAGTGTTGCTTTTCTAGCCTTTACATAATATCTCAAGCAGATTCCATAACTTTCTTTTCACTTTTATTCATTAAAGGACAGACTAGTCATTGAAAACAGTAATGTAAAATTTAAATTAAAATGTTCCTGCCTCATACTGGATAGAATTTGGGTCTGGGAACTTGGAATTACAAATTGTTTTTAAAATCCTCTGTGCTTCAGAGGGGTTGTTATTATGGCAGAAGAGTATTTTCAGTATGTTTAAGAAAAACCTTGCCATCTTTTTCTTTACCTCTCTAGTGCTTGGCATATTACAGGAAAGGGATGTTGTAAGGAGGAGTTTATGGGAAAAATAACAAACTCTTTGAGGTTCATTACTGCTTTTCTGGACCTGAGGCATAGCATGATCCTGAGTAGCATCCAAATTCTGAGTCTCTTAGGAAGCACAAGGATGAATTCTTTACCTGACCCTGTGGGATTCTTCCGCTGCCCAATTCCATACTATGAGACAACAGATCAGGAGTTAATAATCTCTTAGCAGGCACAGCTCTTCCTCGTGATCTCCTGAGGCCTTTGGTGAGCTTTGGAACGTCAGTTGCAAGGAGAAGTCTCAATATTGACCAACTTTCCACTTGTGACTTTGCTCATGATAAACTCCTTATCTTTTCCAGGCTCAGTGGTAAAAGACTATTCTGCCACTAGCCCTCTGTCTTCCTCTGTTCAATTGCCCTTCTACTTGTTTAGATAGAGATAGGGTAGACCAGCAAGCCTGCTCTCTGAATCCCTGTGCCGGCTTCTATCTGAAAGGTAAATCCTTTTATAGATGATTTGTTTTGTGGCTTTATTTTTAACTGGATACAAGAAAGCAGAATTAACCTCTCACTGGAAGACATTAATTGGAATCAAATTGCCTCTGCCTTCAGAGAGTATTGTCAGCAACACCTATGATACTTCTTGTACATTTCCCTTTTTCCATTGTATACTGAGACAACAGGTAGGGCACTCAAACTAGTTTTGAAGTCCTAAAACAGGTTTAACCACAAATGATGGATGTTTTCTTTAGAATTAGACTAAGTTTGTCTCTATTTGCTTCAATTTGAGGACCTTGTTGACTTTCTAGCAACAAGTAAAGTTGCCCTCAAAATCCTGCAAATAATATTTTGCATTACACTGTGCATGTGTTCTTAGTTAATAAATGTAAACATCTACACACAGTATTAAGAAGAATTATAATTAATGATGGGTCTCTGAGCAGGCAATAATTATGAAGGAAAAGGTTGCCTCATGTTAAAAGCTGTGGTAGGTATTTTCATACATTCTATTACTTACTCTTCATAATATACTTTGAGATCAGTGTTGTCATCATCCTCTTAAAAACAATAAGAACTAAAATTAAGATAATTTAAGTAACATGCTCAAGATTTTAGGTTTGTATTGGCCAGCCAGGACTAGCAATTCTTCTAACCAAATCTGTGCTTTGGTGATCTAATGCCTATCAACTTACACAATACATTTTTTACAGATGGGCTTATCCTGTTTTCTACCCATGAAACTAGTTCTTTGACTGTTCCAAAATTATTTTATAATTTCTGTACTTTAATTCTGAAAAAGAAAATTGAACACTGGCTTAGATTTTAATGAAACTTTTTGCTTCTACCCATTTCATCCTTTCTTCCTACAACCAGTATGTAAACTACTTAAACAAAATCTACCTTATTACCTAACCATCACATTGGATCATGCAACTGAAATAACCAGGAACTAAGATGAAATAACCAGGAACTAAGTTATCACTTTATGAGATATCTCTTCTATGTGTAGCAGATTTCAGAATTCCTCTCTTCACTTACATACAATAGATAAAGGCAAGTGTTCACCTCCACGACTTACAGATAGAATCTGCTTTCTTGAAATAAATTCCTAGTGTGAATCTACTGTAGCAACGCAGCAGGATCAGTCCCTTACTTCTGTTTCTGAGGCATAAACAGTAAATGTTAATATTTTTGTATTTGGTAGTATTTGACTTTTTGTGTAAAAATAAAATAAGTCCTGGTTAGCAAATAACATCTTTGAAGAGACCACATAACACATTATAGCCAATTTTATTGGGTGCTAACTTTGTGGGGTTTTTTTCTTAACTTCTTTACATAATTGCTCCATATTTTGTTTAAATTTCCCAAACCCATTTGGAACAATGGTAATTAGTATCAGGTAGCCTTTTTAAGATACAAATTAATCAGGCATAGTAGTACATGCCTGTAAACTGAGCATTCTAGGAGGATTACTACAAATTTAAGCCCAACCTAATTTAGTAAGTTAGCAAAACCCTTTCTCAAAAATAAAGAACTGTGGAAGGGAAAGAAACTATTTGAGGGGCAAGAACAATTGGGATAAAGGAAAGGAGAAAAATAAGAAACAATGAAAGGAAAAAGAAATATATATGTATATACAAAGAATAGCTTGGGTAATTATGTTGCAGATTTCTGCTGAGGAGTAGTTAATGCTTATATGTTTTCCTTTCCTATTAAAAAAAATTGACCAATTTTTTTCATGCTTATATCTGGTAATCTGAACTACTGATTTGAAAACAATGGTACACAATATGACTATTGTGGAATTCCTATCATTTTGTTTAGTGAAATTATGTAGCATTTCTGGTTTGGTTTTTTATTACATTTATTCTCATAAAAATTAAAAGAATAAAATGAAATAGATATTGATTTCCAAAAACAAGAAATAGCAGAAGTTAGAATATAGCTTAGTTAAAGGCTATGGGTTCAATGCCTAGTAAAGGAAAATAAAACTTTTTTTTTTTTAAAGCCTAAGCATGTACCTTACTATGACGACTCTGACATATATAAAACAGAGAGAAAAACAGAGAGAGTTACTACCTGTCATAGTTTGTAAAAGTTTTAGCAAAGGTTCATGTGTTAAAAAGCCTTGCTCGCAGTCTATGGTGTCCGTTAGGATGCCGGGCCTCATGGAAGTACTGCTAATGCCAGGTCTTCGGTCACAGGAGAGCTGGGACTTGGCCCCTTCCTTGCTTACCTCCACCTCTGGGCCCTGCGGTGAGCAGCTGTGCTTGATCACGTGCTCCTGCCACAGGCGAAAAGCAACAGAGCCAGCCAACCATGGATCGCAACCTTGAAAACCATGCGCCAAAACAGAACTTCTTCAGGAGTTCATTATCCTGAGTGTTTGTTACACTGTGGAAAACAGGATAGCAGACCTTTGCAGACTCCTAAGAAATCAAGAATATACTCCAGGGAGGCAGAGAAAGGATTTATGCAGCTTGCCTACTCAGAGAAGCTCATGCTTCCTAACTTCTGAGCCCTAAAGATAGTGTCACAAAGGATTTATTAATTATGGGGGGGGTGATTCAGACAAAAGCAGTTATTTAAATACAACAAACAGGCTTATGTAACTGTAGCCATTCCGCCTACCTGCCTCAGGTAAGGAGTCTAACCTGCCCCTGTGTGGCAGGGACACATGCTACAAATTAGGGAGTGCAGTCCTAGTGCTTGAGGGCAAAGGAGGAAGAGAAGGGATTTAGAGAACTGAATTCCTTGTAGAGTAGAAAAGTGCAGCAGGGCAGGAAGAAAGAGTGGGGAATGTGCTCTGCGTGCAGGAACTATTGTTCCCAAGTCAGAGCATCACCTTTTCAAATACGCTAATTTCTTCTTCAGTTATAGTCATGTAAATTTCACTAGAGTACTGCATCAGTCAGGGTTTTACTAGAGAAATAAATATAAGAAAGGACACACGAATGTATAAAAAATTATGAGATTGGATTATAATAGTCAGCCACTGAGTCAGATAAGGAAGCATGTAGAGGGGGTCTGCATACTGGAGACTGCAAGATTCAGCCCAGGATCTGGAGCTCACTGCAGTGCTCCATGCAAGTCCATACTGGGAGCCCAGTGGGTCTGTGACAGCTGGCCAAGGAGTCTAGAAGCCAATAGACCAGTCCAAGCTGAAGGTGAAGACAGGAGCTCCTCTGAAGAATAGAAACCTCTGTCCTTCGTCCTTTCCCTTTTATGTCATCTAGTGGATGAGCCACCCAAGGATGTAGAATTACTGAGCCAATTCAGTGAAGTTACTAAGCTTTCCAAGTTGACACAGTCAATCAACTGCTATAGTCCATCCCTTGTCCACTTGGCAACTAAACACATTTCTTTAAACCAGTCTCTAGATACAAAGACATGCATATAACTATGTCTAACATACCATAACTATCCTGCACAAAAAATGGAAATGCACTAAGTTCCTCACCAAAATAAAAGGTAAGTTTTCTTTGGCTCATGCTTACACTTATAATTTCAAAACTTCAGCATTATAAAAAAGTTTAACAATCCTGCCAGTGAGACAGCTCAGTGGCATAAATGCCTGCTTGGCAAGCACAAGGTACTGGTACAAGCCTTCCCCTCTCTGGAACTAGAACTTCTGATCCAGTAGAACATAAGGTCATGGAGACAGGAAGCAAAAATTTTGCTAGTGGATCACTGGCGGTAATGGTGAGTGGTACCATTCCTACTCCCACACCTTGACTCCTGGACCCATGAATACTGGCTATGCGAGACATAGTACCATATAGTGGATGCTGATTCAAAGCATAAACAGCCTTTTGAAACCCATGCCCTGAAAGCTATTGCCACCTAGCTGATGCTTCAATTGTGTCTTCCAAAGACCATTCCACCTTTCTATCAACATAGCTGCACCTGGATGATGAGGTACATGGCAAGATAATGAATCCCTTCATTGCTCTGGCAGAGATTTTCTAGCTTCCACAACTGACCGCAGGTCTTCCCAGTGCAGATCCATGAAACAGGCCTGCATAAGACCTTTTGTGGGCTCTAGGCCTCCAGCTGGATTCATGGGAGGCATTGTTATGGGCTCTCAGTCTTCAGCTAAACTCAAGCAAGACATTACTGTGGAATCCAGGCCCTCAACTGGAGTCTTGGGTCTTCAGTATGTAGACAAATTTCCTGCACTCTTTGTATATGATTCTTTGGGTGATTCATCATAAAATAATATTATAAATTAAGTATCCTGTATTATATTATTGTTCCCCTTGAAAAACCTCAAACCATGACACATACTTCCGAAAAACTTTATACTTCAAAAATAATAGTACTAGGGCCAGGGAGATAGATCAGTGGAATAAGCGCTTCCCTGGCAAGGGCAAGAGCCTGAGTTCAATCCCCAGTCCCACCAATAATAATAATAATAATAATAATAGTAGTAGTAGCAGTAGTAGTAGTAGTAAAATAATTTTGTTCATATTTCCAGTGCACTCATATACCAAATACAGTCCAGTCTCAGAAAAAAAGTAATCTTCAAAATTAAAAACACTGAACAATATCAAAAAGTTTTATTAGAAAATAATGTCTCTATTACCGTCGATGGATCTAAAATTTTTCTGAGAAAAAAAATTTTTATCAAATGTTGTTCTAATTATTATATCTATGTCAAATAGAATTTTAAAAACTGAATAGGAGGGAAGACTTATTTTAGTTTTTATTCTTTTTCTTTGATCTTTTGATCCTAGTTTTTATAAAATTCCTTTTTATTACATACAATATTAACTATTTTTTCCATACCAGATAATCTATATAAGAAGAATTTTCTTTCCCATTTTTTCTGGTGTTGCTATTTAAAAACTCATACAATTTTAAATGCTTTGGTCCCCTAGGAAACTTTTTCAGAGCTGCTACAGCCGAAGGGCACTTTCTGCTTTGGATTATTTTCAGTCAATTCTGGAATCTTACTCACCTTTCTTCTTCTCTGTGTAGTTTCTTGTAGATGGATATGCAGCCTTCCACAAAGACTTTGTGATAGAAACTTGAAATTAGTTTGCTAGAAAGTATTATTTCTTTTTTTAACTTAGAGGTAAGAGTTATTTTTAGATGCACTTGTGGGGTTTTTGTATACAGATTCTGACTAAGGTAGCCACCATTGTCTCACCTTCATGCAAGTTTTAATCAGTGTTATTCTACCTTATAATTAGGCTTTCTTTTAAAAAATGTATGCATATGATACAGAAAAGTTAAAGAAGGTGAAAAGTTGTACCCAAAAGTATAAAAATGATGTGTGAACTTTCTAGACAGATATTCAGTATGCATGTACAACATGTGCATGTATGTGTATAAACAGACCTATGTAAGTGCAGGCACAGTTTGATTTTACATGAATATTACATGAGTATAGCGAACACACATTATTCAGAAATTCAATCATTTTCTTAGCAAGTAATATAAACTTTTTGATCTGCATATATAGTTTTTTTCGTCTTTTTAAGTAGCTCTTTTATGGCATTTAATGGAATTATAGTAAACTTATGTAAATATGACCATCTTCACTTTTCAATTACAATTTATTTCTCATATTTTTTAATGAGTTAATATCAATAAGCCTAAAGTAGTAATTGCTTAGATTTCAGTAAATAATACAATGTGATATTAAGTAGCTATTAAAATACCACTAACATCTACAGACAAAGATGTTCATGCCATTTTTGTAAGCAAGTTATAAATAAATATCAAGATGTGCTTCTCTACCATTACATGGATTTACATATGAGCAAGTGATAGGCATCAAACTATAATTTGTGATTTTTTCTGGGTAACGAGCTAATGGTTAACATCCTCTGTGAAAATGTATTGTTTGGAAGAAAGTAAAACTGCACTATCATTTAAAACATTTATAATTTTAATAGTTGCAAGTCATTTGAATGCCTGGATTAAACCTGAAATGTTGCACTTTGTGTTATCAAAGCAATTCTTGCTTGTTTCTCTAGGTCAAGACACTGAGGAGGCGGGCAGCTCCATGTCCACACTGGAAAGGTCGCTGGCTGCACGCCGAGCTACGCGGGCTAAGCTCATGATTCCCACGGAGGCCCAAGCCAACAATCCTGGTGAGAGAAGCCTGGAGACACAATTTCTTTTTTTAAATTGTTCTATAAAATGTCAAATTATTGGAAATAATTAGGATCTTCTCTGAAATTTTTAGGCAAATGAAAATAATGACTGAAACCTTACATTTCTGGTTAGAAGTTCATGATATTTACTCTGTTCTTATACTTCTGAAAATCTGCTAGCAGTTAGACTGTTATGTATTGAAGTGATAAAAATATGAATTTATGTAAAAAGAGCTGAAATTCCTCATTATTTTTGACTACATTCTAATGACCAGTAGTTTGGTCTTTTTACTTCTTTATTAGGTTCAACTTTTATTCTTAAATAATGTAGCTCCTGTGAGGTGAATGCTGCCATCCATTTACTTACCAGTCCCTCTTTGTTGAAGATTTCTGTCATTTTTTACATCTTCTGATGATGTGACTGTCTAGGGATCACTTCCTTTCCAATTATCTCTCTGATCAATCTTGGTAATTATACTATTCATGCAGGTGATCCATCTAATACTGGACTGTTGGTTCCTTTTGCTACCTGCAATGCTATTGGCTCCTTCCCACCTCCCTCCATCAATTCCATGTCATAGCAAACCAATACAAAGTGTCAGTTTCTATCATCCTTCTTCCTATAAGCTTATGATTAGATTGATGCTCACCTATTATTGCTCCCTTGCCAACAGTTCTTCAAACCCACTAAGGCTTCCAGTTCACTAACTGGGCCACCTTCCCCCTGTATTCTTTCTTGTGTCCTCATTTCCCTTCAAACTCAACTTGGAATTTGTAGTGATTTACTATCTTCTGTCTCACTTCCCTTGGTCCCCGTTCCCCATCTTACTCACTTTAAAGAGAAAAAGAAAGTTCAACACTGTTTAAATTAGCATCTCCACCACTTTACCTTGTGCCTTCCCAGCACGTCTCTCTGGAGAGGAGTGCTCGGCCTACTCACTGGGTTTGTATGGCCACAAGTCCACTGGCCAATTTCAGGTGTTCAGAAAAGGTCAGTGCATTGCTTTAGCAGTTCACTATTTCACTTTATGGGATGAACGTCTTCTGTTTATTTTCACTTTTCAGACTTCAATACCTGTTAGCATCCACCATTCTTAGTGACTGATCTTCCCCCTTATCAAGGAAAGAGAAACACTCAGAAAATTATATTCATATCTTTGTATTAGATCTCGCTGGCCTGCCTATGCTCCTGTCTGAGAATCCTACTGCTGCTGTCCCTTCTCACTCACCCAAGCACTCCTGAGTTATCCTTTCCCTTGAGTGCAGCACTAATATTTCCTCCTTAGTAATGACTGTTCTGCCCTAGCTCTACAGTTTTAAAACACTTCTGATACCACATCTCCCTCCCGCTTCCCTCTCCTTTACTGAAAAATTGAAATTGTCTGTACTTACTTTCTCATCTCAGTGATCTTTATTAGTTTGAATGAGATTTTCACAATCACTTATGTTTGCCAATGTTATTGGTATCACACAACATCAAATGATATGATCAAATCTGTCAACAAAATTTGTTTTGATCTGCACTATTGTTCTCTCCATGACTTTTTTCCCTTGGCCTGTAACAGTTTAGGCCTCCAGTTTCCTCCCTTCCCATGGGCTACTCCTCCTCGGTATCTTTTACTTATCCCATTATTTTTAGTGATCTATTAAGAGTAACAGTTCCTGTGAGGCACATGCTTTAGACTTCCTCTCCTTCTGTCTACCCCAGCATTATAGATAGCATCATGTTAGAGCCCTGATTTAATGCTATCTAAATACCAATGCATCCCAAACTGTATCTCTATCCTTGTCTTTTCCCACAGTCCATATTAACCTTTAATTCTCTATCAACTCAGCCTCTCCAAATGGCTAATAGTTGCACCAGCTACGTTCAGAATAGCAGTTGTGCTTGTGCATAATCCCCCAACCCCGTCTCCAAATCTAATCATTGTACCATTTTTCTCATTTCAAGAAATGCTGCAATTGTTAGTTCACTTACTCTGATCAGAAGCTCTCATTTGATATTTCCTTTTTATGATTTTTCCCCCTCCTGAATTCAGCATGTCACTAAACCCTGTACTCACTGGTTTCAAAATCTACCTGAAATTAGACTACTGCTTCCTATCTTTACTGCTTAGTTAGCTTTAACCAAGTCATCACCATCTTTTACAGGGTACAAGAGCATGGTAATTTACTTATAAGTTGTCTCTTTAGCTGTTGCACCTCTGATCAGTCTGCTACACTACAGCCTTCCAGTATATGTAGCCCAATTTGTTTCTTTTCTGATAGAACAGTGATGATACTATGGTATAGAAGACCCCGTATACTCTACCTCTGTGCTTATCCCTCATCTCACTTCCTGATACTTTTTGCTGAGTTCATTACAGCTAAGAACTCTCCCTCCTCTCCACTCCTTGGACAGAACTGTCTAACTCAGCGACTCTGAGTCTGCTGTTTTCTTTCCCTGGAGTCTCTTTTTGCATATATTTACATGGCTTATCCTTTAAGTCATTCAAGTTTCTTTTCACCTGCTAGCTTTACAAGTCAAGTTGGTCTTCCCTGACCACTGCCTAACAAAGTATATCTGGTCTATCTGCCCTTCTCCTTCTATGTGATTGCATTACTATCACTATCCAACTTGCATTTTGTACCGATTTATTATTTGCTTCCCATTTTTAATATAATCTCTATCAAGGCTGGTATTTTGTTTATTTTGATCTCTTTGTCTCTCTAGGACCCAGAATACTACCTGGTACATTGTAGACACTTGATACAATTTTGCAGATAAATGAATGAAGAGTTGTTAGATTCTAAGTAATGCTATGTGTCATGCCTTCCCTATGTTGTAATATATCTCTCAATTTTATTGTAATAATTACAAAAGCATGGCTGGCATTTACAGTAAATGCCAACTGTTCAGTTCATGAAGAAGATATTACTATTATGCCAGACTGACTGATGAGGGAACTGGGACTTGGTGAGGTTAGGCAAGTACCTTTCAGTTACCCAGATAGTAAAAAGTAGAGCCAGACTTTGGGCTCTGAAGTCTGGTTTTAGTTCTGTGTACTTTATCATTACCCTAGCTTAATACTTAGAATTAAGTGATTGCCCTTTATCTTTGATTAGTTTCACTAAAAGGAAACACTATGCCCTTAAGTGCCACCTCTAGCCTCTCTCCTCTTGTTACCAAGTTCTACCTGCACCAATCTTCTATAGCTTTCTCATCAAAAACAGCTGTGATTCAGTATCTTAAAGGACTTCTCTTTCCCCTCTGGAACTGCCGCATCCAAGAGGTTCCCATGTTGTACTGATTTTTTTCACAGTGTCTTCCGAATCCCTACCTGTTCACTTAGTCCACTATGTCTTTTTGTTCCTTATAGTCACACCTGAACTACCAAGACAGCTCCATAACTAGCTTTTCTGTCTTCTAGGCATTATGTGTCCTAATTGCAAGATTTCTCCCTTAAGGCAACATAGCATTGTACTTTTTCAAGTTATCTAGTGGTTCCTATTGTCTATCAAGATAAAATAAAACAAATAAGATAAACACTACAGCCACTTCAGCAGAGCACATGGAAGTCCAGTCTCTTACTACTGGTCCCTAGATGTACCCCAGCTCTCACCATCCCATAATTATATTAAATACAGACTTGTCAGTCCATCACTACGTGTTGTCCTTTGCTTGTTTGTCCCTCAACACACTTCCTCGCGTTGGCAGTCACTCAGTGGAAGTCCAGCCTAGCAATGCTTCCTGTCTTTACTCTATCTAGATAAGATGACTCCCCTTTTTACACTTGAATAACAATATTTTATTTTACCTTCTTGGCTTTTTTGTACTGCCTTATATGCTCAGACATTCAAGTACAAATATTTCCTCTTCTACCTTGATGGGAATTACTTCATAATAAGGTGGCAATGTGTGCAATGCATCTTTGTCCACATATTGCATAGCTTAGTACCTAGCACAAAAATGGTGCTTGCTAAATATCTATCAAATGAGTGAATGAATGAACATATGCCTTCCTGTGCTGGTAGCAGATCAGTTTATTATGCTGTTTTTATAAATTTAGAAATTGAATATCTTCTGGTATTTTGAAATATTAAAGTCAGATAAAATTGTTTTCACTAAACATTAAAAAGTAGTTTAGAAATAGCAAAGAAATGCAATCTAACAAGTCTTGAGAACTTTGCAACTTTTGAACATCACTTGATAAATGTCTTGCTACTTATTGTTTCATTTAATCCTCATGATAGTATTGTGTCTTTACTCCATCTAGGTATGACTCCCCTTTTTCATATTTGAATAACAGTATTTTATTCTATTTTGTGACTTTTATGTATTGTCTTATACATCCATGTTTTCCTGTCCAAATATTACCATAACTAGTCTTTCTGTCTCTAGTATCTTCCATATATTATATCCTACTTGTGAGATTTCTTCCTTATTTAAAGGGAAGGAGTTGCTGGGTTGGGGAGAAGGACAGGAGAAGGGAGTGGAGGAAGGACATCAGTCTAAGTATATAAGCAGGATTGTTTGAACAGCTATACGATACATTTCTCCTATCTCAGAAAAGAAGCAGTTAATGCTTTAACTTGTTTCATCTCCATTTTTAGTTGTTTCTCTTTTTTGTCTCTTTATTTCTTATGCATTTCTTTGTGGATCTCTCTCTTCTTCCAACTTTGTATGCATGTATCTGGTGGTATGAATGACTGATTGGAGGTCAGCACTGTGTATTACAGCAAATACTGTTAATTTCATATTATTTGTTGGATGAAAATTTCTATCACTTGTGATTTATTCTGTTTTAATTATAATTTGTACAGTCTTTAAAAAAAGCTCAACATAGTATTGCACTCCATAAATTTATTCAGGGGATCCTATTGTCTATCAAAATAAAATAAAACAAATAAGGACAACACACCATCTAGATACTGTAATAAGTTGTGTTTATGATATAGGAGAAAGAAACTTCCAATGTGAAAGATTTCTGAGGGGGGAATATTTTGAAGATAATTAATAGTAATGTGTCTATGCATCATTTACTATATTGAGTTTGTGTTTTCTAAAATTGAAGAATGAATTTTAGGAACAACAGAAGTCAAGTGCAGAATGTATTTATTGAGAGAAAGGAAGCTTCTGTCCTAGAGAAGGGCAGAAGACCTGAGTGGGCTGCCAATAAACCTGTCTTTTTGAGAGATTTTCATAGAGCAAATCCATGGTGCAAGGTGGGTCCAAGGCAGGAAAGTGGAATTCACAAGGTTGGCATGAGGTGGGTAAAACTAGCATCATCCAATAAGATTACAAGCATAACTGCTCAGGTAAAATTAATTAAACAGGGATCAAGTGGAGAAACAAGTTATATAGCAATTGGGCATGAATACAGAACAGGGGCTTTTCCTATAGGGCATTGGGTCAGTGACTCTTCATGGCTTTTTTAAGGTAATTGATACCTATTTAGAATATCAATCTCTGATGCCTATCCCTGGGGAGGTATGTAGTTGCATTTGTTTAACCTTTTGTCTTAAAGACTGATCCACAGCTGGAGTGCTTATCTCTCCCACAGTTACCAGGTATTTCATTTTCTGTACTGGCTCCTTCCAGGGCCTAACCCTGTCTGGCTGCCTATACTATTTCTATCTAATTCAGCTGCTTGAACACGTACTATTTTCTGGAGAAATGGCTCTTGGTCCGCTTAAGCAACTCATTTCAGAATATACTTGGCTATCCTCAGAACCTCTAGGCTATACTGCTTTTTCAATGAAAAAGATGGCTTTTATGCCTTCTATTATTTATAACTTCATTTTAAATAATTACTGAAAGTAGCATTTATATATTTCAAACATAGAAACTAAGGTTCTGAAAGTTTAAACCCACACAAAGCCTGTACTTATTCTGTCTTTTTATGGTACTACCTCAGACTCTCATTCAAAGCTCTGAATTTCTTTATACTTGATATAACAAGCTATGTCTTATCCAGAGTCTCACTCTACATAAATAAGACCCATAAAATGACCAGAAATTGACTTTTCTTATTTTAAATTATGAAATAGTTCATGTACATGGTTTTGAATTGCTACATAGTTTTAATAAAATTTATTCTAACAAGGTTATTCTATTCTATTCTGAAATATAACACATACATGCACACACAAAGGCACTTGGTTCATGAACTTCTGTCATTCCATGACGCTGGGGAAGAGGGCATGTTCATGTTCTTGCAGAGAAGAGGGCTGAAGTCATATTCCTCACTCAGGACAGAGTTTTAAGAGAAACCAAATCTTGCCAAACATTTCTATTCAGGGACCAAATTGTTCATGAACAGAATCATTCATGAATCAAGATATTTCCATAATATGTTCACCAAAAGACACATGCAAGTCTATAAATATTGTGTGGCATAGTATATCTTTGTTACAGTGAATACATACATAATAGTGTATTTTTCTAATGGAAAAACATACACCCATAAAAGTGAACAAGCTACAATTACAAAGCATAAGGTAAAAATCTCAGAGATAATGTAGTAAGACAAAAATCAAGTAGCTCTCTATTATTGAATTTTGTAAAGTTCTAAGACAGGCAAAATGATTTATTGTGCTAGAATCTGAAAGGGCCATTATTCTTTATGGAAGCTGCTTCGGGACCAGAGGAACCTCTGGATGGCTTTTTTTTTCAGAACTGAGGATTGAACTCAAGACCTTGCTCTTGCCAGGCAAGTACTTATTCTACTTGAACTATCTCCTCAGCCCTACTGGACAGCTTCTGATGATGTGTTATCACCTTGTTATCATGTGTTATCACATGTTATCATTGTCTTGCTTTGGATGATGCACACCCAGCATTTCACTTTGAAAACCCATTAGATGTTACTGTTAATTTATTCCCAACTTTCCATATGTATATTATAGCTCAGTAAGAAATGAAGAAGCAGTAGCATATGTATCTTTCTTTGTCATTGGCTGAGGATGTGTGTGCTTAAAACATATGATGGGCTGGGGAGATAGCTCACTGGCATAAGCACCTCCTTGGCACGTGCAAGATCCTAAGATTGATCTCTGGTACAAAAAAAATGTATAGCAGATGTATTTTTAAATTTATTTGGTTCAGGGTCTCACATGCAGCTTAAACTTATAGCGATCCTCCTGTTTTTAACTTCCCCTGCATGGGGATTACAGGCGTGTGCCACCATACTCAGACTCAGTAGCCAGCTCAGTGTGCCCCTGGGGTTTGGCCGGCATAGCATGTGGTACTGGGGATCAAACCCCGGTCCCTACACTTGCCTAAGCAGAAGCTTAATCCGCTCAGCTATCTTACCAGTCCTTGGCAGATGTTTAATATTTTAAAAATTTATTCAGTTTAAAGATACATTGTCATTAATCATATTTAATTTTTTAAAAATTTATTTCAGTTAAAGACATACTCTCCTCTCCCTTCAAAAATACTCCTGCTTACTTTGAACATACTTAATCCATCTTTCTTGCCACTTCCTGAAGCACTCTGGAATCCTCTTCCATGAGTGTCTTTAGTTATGTTGCTTCAGTTCTTTACCTTTCCTTGTAATTTTGACTTTTAGGACAAGCAGTAATCACATGATGTCAGATCTGGTGAATAAAGTGGAAGGGGATACATGATACTTTAATTTGTCAAAAATTGATGTACATGCTTTTACTCAACTCAGAACATGGAGACAATTAGGATAGTATAGTGGAAGACACTCACAAAAAGAGGATTTCCAGTACTGAATCTGGAAGTGGCAAGTATGATGAGGTAGTAGAGCTCCAAATGAGGGGGATATTTTGAGGATGATTAATGGCAATGTGTCTATGTGTCCTTTACTATAATAATTTTTTTTTCTTTTTTTGTTCTTTTTTATTTTTAAAGAGAACAAAAATGATAAAAGTGCACTAGAAATTACACAGACTTTCACTGAACAAAATGATCGGTATTCAACAATGATTGTTATATTGCATATTGTTGTCTTCAAATTAGTTGTTCAGATTACCTGATATACGCATGCAAAATTGGTCAAAAAATTTAAAAGAAGAGAGGAAAAAATAAGAATTGACAGCTATAATAATTTTTTAAAGACTTAAACGTTCACCATATTTTCCAATCAGACTGTGTAAGTCAGTGATAGAGGGTTTGCCTAGCACTTGTAAAGAATTCAGTTCAATGCAGAGCACTGAACACAAAAAATTAAATACCTTTGTCACATGCATTCTTCTTTAATACCTGAAATATTGCCACTGACGAAACCATATCCAACAAAGGGAAATTACTTCAACATATAATTGATCTCCAAATAGATTACGTTTTCTGGTGAAATATTCTCTTTGTGCTGGCTGTAATTGACCAGACCTTAGATAGCTACAGCTAAAACATTGCGATCTGGATGTTGGCAGAGTTATAATTGCATTCAAAATATTACATACATATACTGAATTCTCCCATTTATGATTATGTAGATTTACTAGGCTTCTGAGACTTGTCTTATGTCTTGTATAAACCAGATCCATAGCATTATTTAGATTTGTAGCCACATAGGTAAAGATGTTGCGGTTCCATTTGGGAGTCATTATTTTGATGTGCTTATTTTTCTTTCTTCCTTGACATTTTGTACCATACTCTATAAAATGTTAATTAGCAGGTAAAATATAAGCTATGTGAAGTTGTTTTGTGGTTTTTAAAAGCCACAGGGAAAATGTATTTAATTTCACAGGAGGGCAAAATCTGCTTATTTGTCAAAGATGATATTTCTTGATGGAAGTAATGGGTGGCATATGCTGCTACCAGCCTCAAAACCTTCACACCTAAGTAAGCTGATGCTTGTGTGGCACTTGCCAGTTGATGGCCCGGGCTGGAGAACAAAGGTATAGATTCCCCAGTCTAACCTTACTGCATACAAAATAGTGCCAAAGGGGGACCCTGTTTACATTGGCCAAAGTAATATTTTCAATAATATCTCTTAACTTAATGAAATTAATTACAGAAACACTTACAAGCATCAGGATTAATTTTCCTGAAAAATTTAAAGAATCTGCATGGTCACATTCTGGCTTTCCTAGAAATCAGACTCCAAGGCAGTGGTTGGTAAGATTGATTGGTAAGAGCTTTCTGGGATAATGCCTCTGTGTGTTAAGGGTGTCAGGATAGATGAAAGAGAAAGTGAACAGGTGCTGCAGGTCAACAGAGGTCTCTGCTAACGTGGGATTGCCCAAGTTGTCCCAAATCAGGCAAGAGTAGGGCTGACCTTCTGCACTCAAATAATCTTTGATGGAAGAGATCCTCATGAAGGAGCAGAGACCAGTGTGACTTTGGATGTGCCGCTTCCTGTGGCTGAGTTCCTGGAGAGATAGTTAAAATTACGTTTAATCTCTAGAATGTTACGAAATTGAAATTTGATTTCTAGAATATTATGACATAATGAGATGAAACTATTTATGGAGCCACTTCCAATATATTTTGTTCTGTGAAATTCTAGAGCAGAAGAGGGCATTGGAGCTCAGAAGAAAGTAGGTTTAAAACCAATGGTCTGTAATTTAACCACTTAATAGTTTATACTCAACATCGCTGGGGCAGTGCCTCTGTTCACATACTGACTCTCCTGTGCATTGCTCCATCAGGTATTGAATAACATAAATAGAAAACTTGTTATGTAAGTTTGATAACTTTTTTATATTTCTGCTATGCCATCTTATAAAAATTTAAAAATGCAATTTTTAGTCATCCTATATTTAAATGATTTGACATGTAATTGGTTAATATAGTATTTATTGAACAGAATCCTTTTCTATATTTTTGGTGCAAGGTCTCATTGCACAGCTTGGACTCATAGTGCTCCCTGTGTCTTCAGCCTCCTAGCACTGGGATTTCAGGTGTGTGCTATCACACATGAACTCGGTGGCTGGCTCAGCACACCCAGGGGCAGGGCTGGCACCGGCGCAGCATGTGGTGCCCAGGGATCAAACCCTGGTCCTTCCGCTTGCCTAAGCAGGTGCTTAGTCCAGTGAGCTATCTCACCAGCCCTAGAATCTTCTTAAATTTCATTTTTCTTCTTTTTCTATTTTCCTATAAATATTCCAGAGAATAACATAATGTTAAATTAGCATAAAAGGTAAAATATAATGCAGAGTTTAATAAGAAGACAGTTTTGCTTTAGATAGCTGTGGGTCCACTTGCTAGTTGTGAGCTTTCTGGATACCCACTATGAAAGTTTTCTCTCTGTCCCCACCATCTGCTTTAGTCACACGCCTGCAGAACACAAACAGGGAATAAGAGAGGTTGTTGAGAAGTGAAATAAAGCCACATAGGAATAAGCAGATCCTAAAACTTGGAGTTCTAATGTGACATGCATAGAGGAAACTACCACAATGAAAGTCTATTAAAAATGCAGGTAAAACCCAGAGGTTCTGCTGGCTCTAGGTTCGGTGCTCTGGAGAACGTAATTCCTGCAGATGGACTCGCCCAAGAGGGGTAACCCAGACTCTGAGATACTCAGAATCTGTTTTCTTATAACAAATGAATGCAAACAACTGCTCTATCTGTACACACCAATAACACACATTTTCCTTCAATCAGAACAGTGGGATTTAGGGAAAGAGCATGGAGCACAAAGCTCATTTGAATTTACATAGGAAATAACGTCATTACCTAACAGATGATTCCAATTACTAATTGAATGGTAATGTCTTTAGGATCAGGTTTGGCTTTTGAGCCTTTGGTGACATGCTCCTTCCTCCTTCACTGTGATTCGATTAAGCAGCAGCATTTTGTAGAGCCATGTGCAGCCCCCTGCCTGGCATGTGCATTATCCAGTGCTCTGTGCAGTACAGTGGTTTTCCCACTAATGGGCAGAAAAACAGCTGCAAATGAATGAGAGTTGAAGGCAGAGGTGAAAGTTGGTTTGTTGTTAGGTTTTATTTATCTGTGTGTGTGTGTGTGCGTGTGTGTGTGTGTGTACTGGGAATTGAACTCAGAACCTCATGCTTACCAGCAGGCATTATACCTCTAAGATATATCCCTGGCCCTTCTTGGTAGTTGTATAAGCAATTTTTAAAAAATAAAATTAATTGATTAGTAATGCTATTGGATTTATGATTTTAGGGAGAATTCTACAGCCAAGAAATGGCCTGTGTCTCAGAGGTATAACTATTAATCAAGAGAGGATCTGGCAAAGAGTTCGAAAGAGTAAAGAAATTTTAGATGATCGAATGTGAAAAGAATATAAACAGCTTTTAGAAAGGTTTTTCTACATCAGTGAAGTACAGATCACATTCTAAGGTTTATGTTTATCTTGTCAACTCTTAACCCTAAGAACTTTCCATCAGAGTCAAAGCACATTGGGGAGGGTCTGCAGTAACTAACAAATATTTAAGACCAGTGGGCTCTCAGTGTCTTGGGAGCATTACTTTGTATGCTTAGAAGAAAACATTATACGTTAAGTTCATCTCAAGGGAATTCTGTGGACACAGAAGGACAATTATCTTCCTGCCAGCCTCACAATATTTGTGGTGTCAGTGTGTATTCCCAGATGCTAACAACTATTTCATATTTGGAGACTTCATAGACATATCTCACTTGGAAATATCTCAATCCAGATGACTAATATAAAGGAAGCAAAAACCATGAGAGTTATAAGAGCCTTAACTTCCCCTTCTGCCTGTGCAGTGTCTGATACCTCTTCATCAATAACTTGTGGTGGTCACTGCATCTGTCACCTCTGTGTGAGATCTCGTCTTGTGACATGGAGATGAAGCATATTCAAAGTGGGCCAGCTCTAGCACTACCCAGATAAAAGAAGGAACTTTCTTTAGATCACAGTTAACAAAACCAGGTTGAGCCCAGTTTTTTGTTTTTCAATCCTGTTCTCTTCCCCTAGGAAAAAGGTTTACTTTCCAACCACAAAGATCTTATGGGGTTATACTTCTCTAAATTCAAAGTTGAAATAAAAACGATTATTTTTGTCTCTATCATAAGAAATTGTACTCTTCCTTTCAAGTGTAAACAAAATACTTTAAAAAATATTTCCAATTAAATACTATTCAGTCCAGTCTTGGGTGGATGTTGGAGCCCCAGAATTTAATAATAATAACCAATAGTCCTGGGACTCAGATTTCTGCCCTCAGACTTTTTATACTTCTCTGTGAATGGACTCTTACATTCTTAAAACCACACCATGAGGTTGATATTATCATCAATGATATGGAGGAGGAAAGTGAGAAATAGCTTGAGTAATTTATTCAAGTCAGCAAAGTTATGTACATTTGACCAGTTACACCCATCATGTAGCAATATGAAACAGTGATCATTTAATCAACAGTTTCTCAGTATCAGGAAACCAGAAACAAATTCACTAAGTGGCTCTTACTTAAAGATTTACTGCAGACTCTTTGACAGAGATCCCCAGTTCTTTAGCACATGGGTCTTCCTGTGTCGTGTCAGCACTCCCTTTTGATGTGATACTAGGCTTCCAAGAGAGTCTGATTTAAGAGAGTAGGACCAAGAAGCAGAGAGGGGCAAACACAGGGGGAGAAACAGCACTTACTTTTAACTTAAACTTAGAAATGATTTACTGTTCCTTCAGTCACATTCTGCTGGTCACCAGGCCAATCCTGGTAATATGAGTGAAGGAACAAAGCCCACAGGGAAGAAACTGAGCCATGGGGTGGGATCCTTGAGAGCTGCTTGGATCCTGCCTGTGACACTCACTAACAGGTGACACAACTAGGTTATGGGCCCAGGCAGTTTTACGAAGCATCTGGGTTTTCATCCATATGTTAAGTACAAAGTATGTATTTGTGAATGTTAGTACTTTCCAAACAAGGACATTCAGTGAGACTATGGACCCTGGAGGCTGCCATTCTTGCTTATCAAAATTTTCTGTAAATACAAAGGCAATGTGACTATTTATCAAGGGCAATAGACACTACATTTCTTTTTTTAAACATTTATTTATTTATTTATTTAGAGAGACAGAGAGAGAGAGAGA
>NDGM011191273.1:0-16921 GCA_002564305.1 Octomys mimax | reverse complement strand
CAATTTGGTTTGAAACTGTCTCATTGCTATTTGTTTCTCAATAAAATTATGGAAAAAAACAATATTCAAAAATTAAAATTAAAAAATAAGAAAAGACATACAGCTACTTTCTCTTAGTTTATTGAGAAGAAAGGTTTGTACTAATATTGCTTAGGCAAAATATAATGTCCGCACCTTGTCTTCTGAATAACTACTATGACGGCAACAATATCCAATGTATTAATTATTGTAACTGCCCTCCTAACCTGTTTTGAAATTGTTTCATTGCTATTTTATCTTTTTTCTCATTAAAATTAATAAAATTTTAAAAAATAAAATAAAGAAATCTACAAAAAAAGAAATACAATTTTATTTTTTAAAGACTCTGAAGTAGATGTGAAAAAATCTTCATCTTTGCCAATTTCAAGGGTTGGAACATGTGCTTAATATATTAGTCTCCATTTTTTATGTCATTTAACTTTTTCCAAAATTATATAATAAAATAGAAAGATAATGCTGCTCATATTTTCGAGCATAGTATACAGAGAGAGTACTGAAGGCGTAAGGCACAAATAATAACTATGTATATTTCAAAAAGGGCAAAAGAAACTATACAGTATACAAACTGAGTTTGGTAACATGTTTGTCTCTTGATGGTTATATTAATTATTTTTAAAATAGGAAAATTATCATTACACAAATGCAGCTTTTAAATCTTTTAAGGTATTGTAATTTGTAAAAGGAAATAGCCACTGACTAAAAAAGTTGCGAACTGCTTTCTCTATCCATAACACAGCCATTTCTTCCACATCTTACATGGTATTCTTAAAAATTATACTGTAGCTATTGCCCATGAAATAATCTAAAATGGAGCCCAGTTCTAATCATTCTAGGTTTTCACCTATGAAAGACTAATCCCTCAATCATTAGATGAGTTTGCAAACTAATGTTCTGGCATGTAGAGATTTAGGAATGGAGGAAAAAAGGAAGTTGATCATAGTTTTCAATTAAATGGGTCTCTTAACAAACCTCCAAAATTTCAAATAAAATTTGAAAGTAAAGTAAGAATTTCAAAATACTATTGAGAAGCATATTCATTATAGTGACACTGATTATAAAACATAGATTTTGGGGGGATAGTTTAAAGAATTAAGAATAAATAAAATCTGAAAGGTACACAATATACTATAAAAGGGAAAGAATCTGTTCAGCAGGAAGGAAAAACTGAGATGAAGAAATGAACAAAATAAGTAAGGGAAAAAGATATATTTATGTATATATGCATGTATACAGTATAGTTTGGATAATTGTGCTGCTGATTTCTGCTGGTCTACTGAAAGGAGTAGTTAGTGTTTCAAACTTATTTTCTTTTCTTCCTTTTAATTTGTTATAACTTATTTCTTTTTCTTACCAAGTTCCCAGGTTTATATCTGGTAACCTAAAAAACTATTTTGAAAGTAACATTATGCAATGCAAAAAACTTTGTCAAATTCCTATTACTTTGTTTAATGAAATTTTGTATCATTTCTAATATTGGTTTTACTATTTTATATTCTTTAAAATTCAGAACAATTAAAAAGAATTAATTAGCTTATTTCCATTATGAAATAATTTTATTTTGTTGGTTTTGAATCAAGACCTACATGGTTTTGAATGATCTTCCAGGTGGCCACTGGAAAGTACATACATATTGTATGTTTCATTAGATTATCAATAACTTTCTAGAAAAAACCCTATATTCAACTGTATTGTTTAACTGTTCAAAGTTTTATTAATTTCTACCAATTAATCTAAACTTATGCCATAAATATTTTACTACATTGATTCTCAATTTTCACTTTCCATAATAAATACTGCACATTGGTATTAAAGATGAGGTATAAAAATAAAACATTTAAAGCCATATGCTTGAAAGCAAAATTTGTAATCACAAAACTGGTACAGTACATTTAGTTTCTCCACACTTTTATTTTGTTCAAAAATAGCCTGAGCTTCACAGTTTTTAAAACATTTTAAACATGACTTTAATTTTCAGTTTTAATCTGGAGACCAGTAGATATTTTTACCAAATATAATTGAACCTTTCCCAGCATGAAGATTTGTATCATATAAAAGATAACAAAACTCTACATTCATACAATGAAGCTAAAATTTCTTTGGAATAAGCAGCCCCCTAACATTCCAGATGTTATTGTAATGACCACCTAATACATTCTAAGTTAAAGAAAATCTATAGGGGCTAAGTGGTGGAGACAATTTTTCCTTGGGACAAATACAACTAAAGCAAAACTAAATATCCTACCCCCACCACAAGTGAAGTATTAATTATTTAATTCAAGATTATGCACTTGGCTGTCAAAAAACAAAGGAATGCCATGGTATATTTAAAACAAATTCCTTTGAGTTTACAGATTCATTAACCCATATATCTTTGTCTTTTTTATAGTTAGATTATATTTTCCTTGCCATAATTTTTCAGAAACTAAGTAATATCTGAAAAAGTATCATTTATACTCAGGCAATCAATATAGATAAACAATGAAAATATATATGTTAAATACAGTAATAAACTGCCCAAATAGTACTAGCCTAAACTTTAGGCTTATTTTGGTACACCACAAAAGAGATATTTTGCAGAAGAAGTACCAATTTAAGGTTTCCTAATATCAATACTAATACTAAATAATTATGAGATAGAATTCAAGTCTTCTTTCCAAACCCAAATTACTTTCCCCCTTCCCAAAAGGTTTGAATCCCATTTTCATTAATATTTAATATTTAAATTACCCACATAATTTACTTGTATCTCTTTCATGTCCAAATAAACAACACTATTGTTCCCCAAATTCCAATATAATCCTATGCCAGAATTCTTCATAAATCCCTTGCAATTACAGACTGTACTATGACTTCTACACATTCACTGCCCTTTTTCATAAGAGAAGAGTAAAATTCCTCGGGCTACTGAAGATATTCATAGATACATAACATTTCATTTTGATGAATAAATTGTGAGCATGCATAATATATCTTATCTCCATATAAAAACTAAGAAGCACTGCATGACTCACCACATTCTTTTCTCCTTCTACCATGATGACCACAATGTTCTAAAAGAGATTAACCTCTTACCTTGTCCTTTGAAAGGAAGATGTATTGTAGAAGTATAGAGAACCAGAATGGATATGTACCATGAGCACTGGACATAAGTGCTATAGGAAACCACTAATTTTTGGGGGTTGATGCTACAATATAATCTAGTTTACCTTCAATGATATAATCCTGCACTGAAAACAATATAGTCATGCATATAAAGATCTATTTAATGTAGAGGTTAATGCCAAAACTATTTTTTTCTTAAATTTTTCTGGCTGTTTCACAGGTATAATTTCCTCTTCATATAATGTAATACAAAATAAAACTCAGATTACATTCTGCTATTGTCATGTAAATCTATTCTTTTTCCATCTTGTATTTATAGATCATTTTGCCTCATTTTATAAGTTTAATTCATGCTCATTTGTCGTAATTACTTCTGATCAGTCCTTCAACCTGTCACTGTCAATTACAATTTAAATCCATTATTTAACTTGTATTAGGATCTAATTTCTTTTCTTTCTTTCTTTTTTTTTTTTTTCTTTTTTTTTTTTGCGGAACCGGGGATTGAACTCAGGCCCTTGTGCTTGCCAGGGAAGCACTTATTCCACTGAGCCATCTCCCCAGCCCCAAGATCTAATTTCATCTGAATTAGTACATGATACTAATGATCATTCTGACCCAAACTAAGGGACTGAGTCATTAAAAACTATTTCTCAGTAGTGGCAAAATGCCTTAGAAATTCAGTGACTCCAACGAATAGCTCTGTGTTTCCTGTGATTTGCATCTTATGTAGCTAGTAAATCTGTTATATAATTCATGCAAGGCACAATGGATAATATACAATGTAATCCAGGCATACTTAATAATAAATATTTGAAATACTATTATTTCTTGTTTCACTATCTAGTTCCGGCTTCTGTCAATATCACATCAGATTCTAGTGCTGGTTTGTCATCATTGCTTCTTACTACCAGTGTATTATAACTATTTCAATTAACGTATTTGATGTTTCAAAGAATAAGTCTATCATCTTTTTGAGTATATACTTAGCACACAGAGGAACTGTAAGTCATGTATAACTACTGACATAAATTCAAAACTTTACCCAGCTGCCTTTATTAATGTGTAGGCTCTGAGGTGATAGCAACTATAAATAACACGATTTCCTTTTCCATACTTCTTATTTGGCTTGTGGTAAAGTCTGGAAAATCTCCATATTTAACAAGCTTCCTCCAAGGAAATCATGGTGCATAAACAATTCTCTGGTAGAGAAATAATGAAGTATGAGTGCAGCCCGGCATCTATCATGTTTGCATCCATACAGTAGCATTTGAGACACCATTTAAAAACATATTGATGCCAATCTTTACCAGAGAGTGTCTAATTTATTTCATCCTGGATGGGGTATCAATGCTTTTAAAAACCTTTTACTTACTTTAGATAAAGCCATACTTGAGGAGAAGTGAGAAGAAAGTACCACTGACAGCCTGGAATGAGGTTCTAAACCTATGGTGGAGAAACTACAGCACACATGCTGCAGTGGGCTGTTTGAAGGCCCTATGAAGTTTGTTATCACTGTACCTAAATCATGTCATTTATGCCACTCTGCAATTTTCCCTCTCTGAACTTCCATTTACTCACAACATTTAGATAATGATACTGAGTTTATACACTTCACATGATTATTGTGAAAAACAATTCTGATACTGCTATAAAAAGCACTTTCTCTATTTTAAGCTAGTAATATAATGGCCTACCTGTCGAAGTTTATATAGGCCCTTTAAAATGTTTTTAAATGTCTAAGGAATAGAGTTTATCTAGATGATATGGCATGAGCTAGGGGCTATAAAAGAGAGTGAAAGGGTCCAGGGAAGAAAAACTTTCAATTCTAAAAGGCACTTTTGAATCTTTGTAGAGAAGCAGTACAGAAGAACATTTACATAAACAGTTTATAGGTGGGGAGAACTTTTGGAAGGTGAGGAGGCAGTGGAAAACAATGAGACATTAAAAAGCTAACTAGTACTTATGATATTTATATCTGCCAAAGTGCACTGCAGAAGACATTTTAAAAAGCATTAGAAAAACTTTGCCTCTGCACTTAAAAACGAACTAGATACACAAGAAATACAGAACCAGAACGAATAAACATATCTAATTGAACCTTCTGATTTTTCCCTTAGGGTTCTATAATTCCCACTCTAATTGGCATTGCATTGCTCCATGACACTACATTGTATATTCATTTATGGCTCAGATTACTGAATTTGCTATGAGATCAGAATGGGAATTTTAAACTACAAATACATTCTAAACGATACCATGAAATTAATATATGAGTTGATTTGGAGAGGGTAGAAAACCGACTAGACAATAATGGGGAAATTTTCTAGCTGTGAACTGAGACTGCTCTGAGCCTCCCTTCCTCTCTGCAGAAGTTCTTGTCCCTTCGCTCCCCAACTAACTAAGCATGAGACTGGTGCTGTCCATACTGCTTTCTCCTACCTCCCTGGAAGTGCAAGGGCTAATAGAAGAAAGAATAGGAAGAAATGATCTTAAAAGTAAAAAGAACTATTTTCACATTTGTAATAATCATGATATACATAGATTACATTAATTTTGAAAAGTTACTGATTCCTGTTTAGTACTCTTTTACATCTTTGTCAGTATTTCAGTGAGTTACAGTAGTGAAATTAACATTTCTATAATTATTTAGGGTCAATTTTTAAGGGTAAAATGAAGTATTTCGTTCTTTGAGCAAACATGTTTTTGACAGGCACTACAGACAGAGGTACATGAAGCAAGCCTTCTCTTGCTTTGCCTAATCTGTAACAGCAAATCTCTTTAAAAATGGATTAGCATTACTTTGAGCTTATCCATTTTTAAAAAGAGTAATCACAGCACACAACAAAGAGAACCATACTAAAAAATCTCTGCTGAAATTTATTTTGTTACTTATTAAGGTCATAATTGAATATTCTACATATTCTTTACATAGAAAGAAATAATGATAAAAAACTTCTTTCTTAGGATCTTTGTAAGGAAATTATAAAAACATTTTCCAAGATGAACTGAATAATAAGATACATGACAAAAATTCAATAATGCAGGAATAGAAAGCTATTGAAAGTACAAGACATTAGAAAATAATATTTTGAGAACATAATAAAGTCTAGTTATAAAGATAAGCAAGTACAAACTGCATAACCTAGCAATTACACTCTTTGGAATAAACATAAATGTAGGTATATATTCCCATATCCATGATGAGGAGCATAAATAAATATATTTCACTATAACACACAATGCAATTTTATATGAAGTGAAAATGAATGGGCTATAGTTGTAACATAAAACTATTTAAACTATTTAAAATAAATGAAAAAAGATGCAGCTTCATAACAATTTCATGAACCTCAAAGACAAGCATAATTAAACGTTCTATTTAGAGAAGTATATAAAATTATTTTAAGAGAATGAAAGGATAAATACCCTGACAAAAGGCAGGCTGATGAGATACAAAAAGAGTTCAATAGTAACGAAAATGATATTGGTAATGTTCTTGATATAAATCAGAAGACAGATTCATGCATATTTATTATACCACATATACATACATACAAACACATATATACATGTATATAGTGAAGAGTGCAGATGTTTGAGAAATAGTACCATGTTATGAATTTACTATCTAAAATAATTTGACTGATGTAACCTACCCATCTATTTTCCTGTTATTATCAGTGGTGATAATATCCACATTGCAAGTGTTTTAGACGGATGACTCAAATGACATGAATACAGTCTAGGTTTATAAAACCACCCTATGAAAATAATCCATTTCAGAATTCATTTTATATAATGTATATTAAATCTTTAAGTTTTTGCTCATAGCTAGGCTACTGTCAGAAAGACGGGAGAGTAATATATTATTGTACCCTAATGTTCAAAATCATTCCTCACTAATTCTTAGCATGATATGATTTAATCATCTTTTTATTCTAAGCCTTCAGAAAATATGACTGTGAATAATTGGGTGCTTTTGAAATAATATGAAGATTTCTTGTGATATATACTTATACTAATTAAATCTTGTTAAACATACGACTTTGACGAGGCACAGGTATACATATGTAACACATCTTATCTAACTCTTGATCCACTATATTAAGTTTATATAAAAATGAAAATCAGTATTGCTTCTTCCTGATTAAAACATTTGAAAGGAACTTAAAGGACAAAATATAACTGAACTAAAAACATTATTTTAAATACAAAGTGAAAATACAGAATTGACTTATATTCAGTGAATATGGTAAATAGTATAATTCATATTATTTTAAAATTATATATAAGGTTTGTCCTGATTTTTTTTCTGAAATGGCCCAGTTTCAATCCCAGGAGTTCCAATTCAATTTTCAGGTCACCTAGAATGTTTTAACTCACGGAAGCTTAAACACTAACCCGAATACATAGTAAAAGTAATATTTAGAGTTGTATTTGACATGACTGTGAAACTATCCAGGCTGGGTTTGTATATGCTTTCATAGTCACTATATGAAGCAAAGCATATATATCCTGCCTTCTCCAGCACAATTTAAGTCCCTACTTTAAATTTTTATATGTATTGAACTCCTCATTGCTCTTAATATACCATTTAAAACCCACGCTGTGTGACTGTCCTCCAGCAGCCTTTCACTTTTGCATATATATTTTGAGTTTTTGCATATATATTTTGAGTTTTCTATATTTGTGTATGTGGGTAGGAAGTTTACAGGTGATCAAAATTATGGATGCTTCAAGGTGTAGTTCAGAATATGAAGTACAGTAATCAATTTTCATTAAAAAATGAAGAACATCCTAATATATATCAAACCATTAAAAAAATCACCTGTTTTAGTAAGTTTTTTTTCATTGCCACGTAGTTTCAAAAGAAAAAGCATCACTCTTTCAAATGTTTTGTAGACCAAGAAAATACCTAAATGTATTTTAGAAATCAAACACCAAAAGGAGAAGAAAGATCTCTGTGCATTTTGCTTTTAGAATAAAGTTTTTTTTTCTTTTTCGCTCATCAAATCTCAATTCCTCGTGCTTTTTATAAATACAACTTCCCTGTTACTCCTTCATTTCACAGTTCTGAGCATTTTAATTATATCTCGCTTAATTCTTACAATAACTTTGAGGAAAATGCAATTGTTTCTGTTAATAGATAACAATGACACAGTTTGTCCAACATGAAATTATCATGAAGAAACAAGTCTCAAACACCACAAAACGCATTCTCCCTATCCTCTTCCTTGATCCAAATATTCTAAGTTTCACCAAAGCTTTCCCTTTCAAACTGACACTTTTGTGCTCATTTCTTAACTAGTGACAATCCAATTCATCATTTCTCTGTCTGAAGAGGAGAATATAAAAATGGTACAGTAGAATAATTTTAGGTTGTGCTGATACCCATTAAGACAGGCATCACGGCAATTATTTCAGTGCTGACAAGAAGTGCGTGGGTACCTGTCTCACTTTTCTGATTCAGTTGCTGACAGTGCTCTAAATGAAGCTTCAGTTCTTTGTGAGAATTCTTTCCATTTAAGAGTCTAAAATCAGTTTTTCTTTTTCCTCAAAAGTGTTTTCATAACCAGTTTTATGTGGGGAGAAAAGTGCTAGAGAAAAACTCCTTAGAAGAACTTCAAATATCTTTTTTCATCTGCTTCCCCTCTTCCCCACTTCCTCCATCTGTTGATTCCCTTCCCATTTGAAAAAGACCTATCACCCTACTTCCCGTTTGCTATCTTTTATTTTGCACTTTATTTATAATTCAGATTTCTCATACAAGAGAAATCATGCAGTATTTAAGCTATGTGTCTGATTTATTTCACAACGTTATGGTCTCAGGGGGCGATGAAAAGGAATTAAGATGTGTTATGTACATGGACCAACTCCATACAAGGATTATAAATATCATATGCTGTAAATGTACCAATAAAAATTTTTAAAACTTCAAATGTAATTATTTGAACACATCACAACTTGGAATAACTAAATTACCATAGCATATTGAATAAATTTTTTCCAAATGTAGATTTTTTTTTAAAAGAAACTGACTTTACTTTTCTAATGTTAGCATTATTTTAAATGTAACTGGCCAAAATCAACACTTTCCACTTATTCCAGAGTCCTATCCCTTTACATTAAGAAACAAAAAGAAGCCATTTGTGAAAGCTTATTTTTAGATATTGATCATCTCAGTTTTCTGCAGAGGGAATTAAAAACAATTAAAGTTGAATGAAAAGTAATTTGAAGCACAGCATTGTTCAAAGCATAACTATCACCATAACTGTCCACATGAGATTTCTTAAAAGCTTGGTAATAAATGCATGCCCTAGATGATTTTTTAAATATCAAAATTTAAACCCTTGCCTTATAATAAGATTCTTAAAAAGAATGTCAGAAGAATAGCATAAGTATTGAGAGCTATTGAACATATAAACACTTCCATATGAGAATGGGATATATTTTCTATAAAGTTATTGATACTAGATATTCAAACATTCTGGAAATAATCAAAAATTGAATCATTTATTAGTTAGATGGTAGGTTCTTAAAATTGAAGAATATGTGGGTTGGTCACATCTGATACAAACTGTACTTCCATCCCCACACATGTCTCCACAGAAGAACTGAATTTACTGAAAATTATTTCACCCATTCCTCTCTGCAACACTGAATAGTGATGAAGGCTCTGCAATCAGTGAGTTGTACAGAAAACTCTCCATTTCTGACCTCTATATGTAAAGGATAAACAAAAGGTCATGTTTTCAGGATTACTTTGTTTCCCCAAAAGCATTAGGTATGTATGAACTATATAGCAACAAATCATCTGCCACTCTCCTTCCCACACTCCAAGAGAACATAATGAGGTTACCATTTAATGCTCCAGTCTTGGTTCATAAGACAGCAAAGTGTTAGCCTGCTACACAAACAAAATGAAAATCACCCTATGTCATAAATGTACATACTTGAAATTATTTTCTTTTTCTTTTTTCTTTTTTTTGGTGGAACCTGCGATTGAACTCAGGCCACTGTACTTGCCAGGCAAGTGCTTATTCCAGTGAACCATCTCCCCAGCCCCTTGAAATTATTTTCAAAGTTGATGTTAGACTGATTGCTTTCTCACAGAAATAACAAGATTTTCATGTATAAAAGTAAAAAATAATGAACTTTTAATTTTTCATTTAATTCCACAAAATCTCAAGTGTCTTAAGTTTCATGTAAATGAAAAGCTTAAATAAAACAAGCAATGATTAATACAGATTTTATCATTTAATGATTTTATCATATAATAATAAGTTAATATTTACTGTGATAGTATTATTGCCTATATAGATTGCCTATGATCACATATAAAACAATATAATGCTAGGGATGATTACTATATAAAAACTACATAATAACTGCCCTTTATATCAGAAAGAATTTCTCTCATATTAAAAGAGAGGAACCTAATAATCTGAAATAACACCTCAAATCATTCATCTAATTCAATGCCTTTAAATTAAATAAAGCATTTAGAAGACAGAATTTCAAAGACATGTCACTGATAATTTATAACAAGAAAAATTACCCATAAATTATATTATTGCTTTAACCTCTGTGCTGTATAACCATATATGAGCATTGAAACCAATTTGAAGACTAGTACACAAGTTCCTGAATTCTACCTGCAAAAGCTTTTAAGCATGTACCAAGAATGTGAATATCTACTAAGTTTCCATCTGCTGAGAATGTTCCTCTTCACATCACCTGGATGTCCCTCGAATTCATTTCCTCAAGCTACAGCTGATGAACCAAATTTGGCCTGCTTCCTTTTATAATAAGATTTATTGAAACATGCTCACATTCATTCTTGCTTTTCTGCTACAAGAAAGGTGAGTATAGTTGGAACAGGCACTAACTATATATGTAGCCTACACCACCTTATATATTTACTATCTAGCCCCTTACAAAATATATTTGCTAGCCCTTGTACTAAAATGCCACTCTTCCTGTAGCTAAGCAGTTGAGGCCTTTGAAATTCAGAAATGAAATTCATCCAAATTAAATATAAAACAGCTAGACTGTTTGGATACTTTCAAGCTAACGGAAAATTCACCATCTTCATGAATGGCATAACACTGGATCATCAAGATGTAACTTTGATGAATGTCTGATGCATTTCACATCTAAGTCACAAAAGTACTCTCTAGACTCTAATGAAAAAAAAAAACCTAAAAATCTGTTGTTTCAGATACATGGTACACACAGTCTAACAAAAGATATACTTAAGGAATTAAGCTTATTATTAATAAAATTTCTTATTTCTTTGACAAAATATAAGCAATGTAAGAATTTACAATTATCCTAGGTAATGAAGGTCAGGGAACAGAAGAATAAAGACATTAAAACATCAATTGTCCTAATTCATCCAATAATTGTCACATCATTATGTTATCTTCTAATATCCCTATTTTTAAATCACTGGATAATGGCAAGCTAAGAAAGAAGCAGCGTTAGTAGGTTGACATCAGACTTATTGAGAATGGTGGCAGTAGGTCTCAAGATTTTTTAGATTTCAATATAATTTTGCAGGTATCTGTTAGCCAATTCACCTCAGTGTCTATCATTTCTTCTTGTTTTACCCTACATTTGATTTAAACATTTATATTAGGTGCTAGACCCCTAAAGACATTTGATGTGGAGATCCCTGGCTTAGAAAATATTCAAAGAACATTAGTTCAGTTAATTGGATCATTGCTAAAAGCTATTACGCATATTTGTTCATGTAGACATACATAAGTGAAACTAATAGGCTTAGAGCAAAAATCTGAGATTGTTATCTTTAAGGGGAAATTTAGTTTTGTGAAACACAATATAGTTAGTCATCCCCACTGAAAGCGTGAGACTAATAGTCATTATGATCATATTACAATGATTTATTTAGAAGTTCAGGTTCCTTTTATGTCTTCTGGTAATTAAAATCATAGTTTATGAGCCATATGCATAGTCTTCCAATAAATAATTACATATGTGGTTTCTTTGGAGCACTGTTTTTGAATCAGAAACTAGTATCTTATAAACTCTTGGTAACAGTTATATTTCTCATTGTCAAAATGAAATTGCTGCTAAAATAAACTTAGGAACATTTGTAAGCTAGTACCTGTTGCACAATTGTTGTTAATTCCAAGCAGAGCTGTATAACATTATTCCTTGTAACTGAATAGTCTGTTACAGCAGCAAATGGAGACCTAAGAAAGAAAAAGAAAATTATGATAAATAGCAGCCACATTTGAAGAATGCTGAAATGCAATAGCCTACGATAGGATTTTTTTTTCTTTTTTTTTTTTGCGGAACTGGGGATTGAACTCAGGCCCTTACACTTGCCAGGCAAGCGCTTATTCTACTGAGCTCCCTGGCCCCAGGATTAACTCCCTGGCCCCAGGATTTTTAATAATATGAAATAAATTGTCCTAAAGCTCACATATTGATAAAAAAAATAGCACTTGGGATGTAAAAACTGTGAGAAGTTTTGAAAAAGTTAAACTACAAAATCAGAATATTTGCTTTCCCATATTCAGAAGTACTTTTACCTTTCCATGTTTCTTTATATCTAAAAATAACAAAAACGCTTTAGGAAAAATAACATTCTAGTTTATTTTCAAAGGAAGGTAACAATTTACAGAATCTATTTGAAATAATCAAAATTAAGAGCTCGTAATGATAGCTAATACTGAAGGTTTTCTATCTGCCTGTAACTGTTAAAAAATGCCATATGAAATGACTTAATCTGTACAACTATTATGAATTAGGTACTCATAATTATATGTGACTTCTATAAGGCCTTAAAACTAGTAAGTGGTAGAGATGATGTTTAAACTCAGGAAGTCTGACTTCAGAGCTCACACTCCCAAAAAGCTAAATACTAACATATAAAGCAGGCACGGTGGCACACACCTGTAATCCTAGGTTTTGGGAGGATGAGGCAGGTGAGTTGGTGAGAATCTGAGGCCAACCTGGACTATACAGTAAGTTCAAGGTTCACCAGAGATACACAGCTAGGTCCTGTCTCAAAAATCTCAAAACAACAAAAACCAAAAATCTAATATGTAATTACTGCCTCTCAGAATTTATAAATGTCATGTCATTTCTATTTTGCACTAACTTTGTGTATGAATTATAAGTATATTCTGGTATAAAGTCTATAATTTGTTCTAGACAGAAAGCAACACTCCTTCCAAGTATTTTCTTACAAAATGAGTGCACAGAACCTTTAAAATGTTCTTTATCCTAATCTTATCTGAGAATGCCAATCAGGCTTTGTGCAGACAAAGCTTATATAATTGTGCAGGAAGGGCAGTTTAAGGAAAATAAAACAAATCACAAGAAAAGAATATTTGAGTTGAATATTTCTCAAATTACTGGAAATGATGTTTTATATCCTTTTCAGCAATTCACTTGGAATACTTAGGATTGCTTTCTGTTCGCAAACTGAATTAGATTCCTTTCTCCAAAACTGTACAACTCAAATACCTTAAAGTCTAAAGAAGGTCTATATAAGAGAAGCCCTTTATCAGTTACATTTTTTTTTCTTGTTTTGTGGAACCGGGGATTGAACTCAGGCCCTTGCGCTTGCCAGGGAAGCACTTATTCCACTGAGCCATCTCCCTGGCCCCAGTTACATTTTTCTAAGAATATATTTCAATCACATTTTTATTGGCCATTCTAACAGCTATGTTGTAGCATGTCATTATTTTAAATTTAGATTTCCTCAGAATTTATCTATGTCATTCTTAATCTATGACGAACAGTATCTGTATTTTCCTAATAACCATCTCATAATTAATCACGTTATATACACTTCATGTACATATTTACTATTCATATGTGTTCTTTTTTTTCATATGTGTTCTGTGGTACTCCTATTCATATTCCAGGGAAAATTATATGCATACACAAGATTGTTAAGAGTTTTGTAGATAACTTCTCTTAGTTCCTTGAACTGAGAACGCTTTGCACTAATATTGTTTAGACAAGATACCATGCCTATATCTTGTACTCTGATTAACTAATACAAAGGCAGCAATATGCAAACTAATACAAAGGCAGCAATATATATCAACTATTGTAAATGCCCTACTAACCTGTTTTGAAACTCAAAAAGTATCAACTATTTTAACAATTAATTTACCAACTATTGTACTTGTCCTACTAACCTGTTTCATTGTTTATTTTTTCTTTTAAAGTAAAAAAAAAAACCTTTTACCAATTTTCTGTTTGGATTATTGGTATTCTTACTCTTATGTTTGGAACAATGCTTAAATCTATGCTATATACAAGTTACTTGGTAATAGGTGACAAGTAAATATTTCTTCTCAATCTATGTCTTATCTTTTGTAATCCCCCTCACAGGATCTTTAAGAGGCAGAACAATTGACTTTAATATCTAAAAAAAAATCTTTCTGTGATCCGAGGTCATGCTTTTTTCTAAAAGTTTCTGTTTTTTTTACATTTAGACAGATTTGAAGTGAGTTTTTCTATAAGGTATAAATTTGAGTGAAAGTTTACCTTTTTCACTGTGCTTTTCTGGATAGTCCAACATCATTTCATTGAACAATACTATTCTCCACCGAATTGCTTTTCACCTTTGTCAACTATCAGTTAACCATACTTATAAATATGTAGTCCTGGATTCTATCTCTATCCTGCCACTGTTTTAATTCCTAATTTTATTAAAATAATTAAGATAATTTCTTTAAAAATAAATGCACAAACATTATTTTTCCCAAATAACTACTCGTTCTTTTGTTTTTCAAAAAGAATTTAAAATCATATTATATTATATAATCATACTATAAAAATTCTTCTGGAATTTCAATGTAAGTTCCCTACAAAGAAACTGAAAGAGAATTTATCTTACTAAGGTGAGTCTTTCAATTTATGAATACAGTATATCTGTAGGTTTATTTTGGATCATTTTTTATTTTATATATCAGTGTTATGCAGTTTTTTTGTATGAGTCTTGGGGATGGTGCTAAATTTATGCATAGGCATCTCACTAATTTGAATTAACTATAAGTAGTGCTTTAAAAGTGTGTTTTAAAATTTAGTTTGTAAATATGCTCATTGCTAATAGAAAGAAACTGGACTGAATTTTGTATGTGGGCTTCTGAATCATACTATGTTGCTAAAATCATTCTGACTCCAACATTATACTGAACTATAGAGAAGAAAGTAAACAGATTTGAATTAGGACAAAAATTCTCAGTGTTTCACAATATAGTTTAAGTCAGTAGTGGTAAACCTATGGCATGCAAGCTGTTTGTATCATTGAACTCTCTAAAAGGTTCACCAGCATTGGAATAAGGTTATAAATATACTTTTCACATATACTTTATTATCAAGCTTAAGTAACTCTACTCCTATTTACTGGTAATTTTTTCTCTCACAAAGATACAGTGTTTTGTACATTATGTCATGTAATCGCATGATTTCATCCTTTATCCAATGTGCTTCATAGATACCGATTTAATTTTTTGAAGCAGCTTTATATAGAGAGAATAAATACTATTTACTCATACTGTGTAATTCTATGTATACATGTTTATAATTGGCTGGCTAATATTTTATTGACCATTTTAAATCTAATTTCACAGAAACAATAGTTTGTTGTTGTTCTTTGCATTGTCTTTGATGGGCTTTTGTATCAGCATGGTCGCCTCATAAATGATTTTGGGAAATTCTCTTTGTTCTGGAATATGTGTTGTGGAGTTGGTATAATTAGACAAAAATTCCACAGCAAAGCTACCTGGGCTTGAGCTTTTCTTTGCTCCATCCTACAAAGTTTCTAATTACTAGGTATTTGAGTAGCTGTAGTAGTCCACCATTTCCTGAAATTTTGCTTTCTGTTATTTCAGTTACCCAGAAATACAGTTTAAAAATGTTAAGCAAAAGCCAGGTACAGTGGCTCAGGCCTTTAATCCTAGCACTCAGGAAGCTGAGGTAAGAAGATCGTTGAGTTTGAGGCCAACGTGGGCTATCTAAGTGAGTTCAAGACCAGCCTACACTACATAGTGAGACCCTGTCTCAAAAAACGTAAAAAGTTCCATAAATAATAGAGTCATAATTTCAAATTGCATGACATTCGAAGTAGTGTAGTGAAATCATGAGCTATACTATACTACTCTGTCCCACCTGGGATGTGAATCATCCCTTTGTCCATTGTGTCCATACTATATAAGCTACATGTCCATTAGTTAATTAGGAGCTGTTTCAGTTATCAGATTGCTTTCGGGGTAACACAGTGTTTGTATTCAGATTGCCATCACATAGTGGCCTAATGTTGTATCACAATGCCTATCATGCATCCCTCTTCATCTGATCACTTAGATGTTGCATTGGCTTATATCAACAATATCAGAAGAGTGAGTATAATATAATAAAATGTTTAAGAGACCACACTGACATTAATTTCTTTGAAAAATATTTATTTACTTATTTGGTACAGGGTTTTGCTGTGCAGCTCAGACTCGTAGCGATCCTCTTGTTTCAGTCCCCCCAGCACTGGGATTACAGGTATGTGGCTCCACATCCCGTCTCACAGGGGGGGTGCCAGGGATTGAACCTGAGTCCTTGCGCTTGCCAGGCAGTCACTTAAGACTGCTGCACTATCCCCCTAGCCCTCACATTACTTTTACCATGTTCCATTGTTATAAATTGTTCTATTTTATTATTGCTGTTCTTAATTTCTTGTTGTGCTAATTTTTGTTTGTTTGTTTGTTTGTGCAGTACTAGGGATTGATCTCAGGACCGT
>NDGM011191271.1:0-21781 GCA_002564305.1 Octomys mimax | reverse complement strand
GATAGATAGATAGATAGATAGATAGGCAGACAGACACATGGAGTACAGATCTAGTCATTTCTTTTACTGCCTCCATAATCTTGGTGGCCTTCTTTTTCTCTCACTGTACTTCCTGTCTTGTCAGCATCTAAGCAAACTCCAAGACTCACAGCAAACACCTCCCTTCTTGTGGAGCTGTCTGTGACTCTTCCTCTGGCTTTTCTGCCCCGTGTCTCTGTCAGAGCCTCAGTGGCCTCAGCAATTATGAGTGCATATCTTTTATTCTAAGTTCCTTAACACCAGTGAATCTGTCACACTGCTCTGCCACAACACTGAACAGAGCACTTTGCAACTAATAGGAGCCCGCTAATACTGCCAAGTTAAATTTGATTAGCTGGAAGCCCTACCCTGTCATCTAACGGAGGAGAATGAAACTTCTGATATGGAATATATTGATGGTGCTTCCTGCAAGGAGATTAGGCTTTGGAAACATAGTTCACTCGTTTCTTTCTTCAATAAATAATATAAGAAAGATCTCAATGATCCTTGAACATAAGAATTTCCCAAACATGGATTTTATTGCTAATGACACGATGGGTAGAACAGGTGGACCTGAGCCTTGAACCGCTGAGCGATAACATGCACACCAACAGTTAAGCCGACCCTTACTAGATTTTAAATTATTGAACCATTTTAATGAGCATGTCAGAAGAAATGCAAATGACTGCTAATTTAGAAAAGCTACATTTCTGTCATCTAAAATCCATTTATGGCTGAGATGATTTAGAACTAATCTTTCTATTTTATGCTTGGGTACGGGCATGAAGGACATGCACTAAAATGTAATCTAATCTTTGGCATCTTCAGAACATTACTTCAGTGCTCTGTTGGACATTATTTTTCATTTGCACTTGTAGTTTCCCAGTATGGTAAGGATTGCCCATGTGTTTGTGTCCTGCTTAGGCCTCGGGCTTAGGGAGAATGAAGCCGAACACGCTGGTGATTGGATATAAAAAAAACTGGAGGAAATCGCCCTTGACAGAGACTGAGAACTACGTGGGAATCATCCAGTAAGTGCTGGCTTTGGGGACGGGCTGGTGTTTATAATGCACTAACCAGGGCAGGGCATAACCTGTACCACGCATAACGGAGCTGGGCTAGATTAAAAGGTCTGCGCACAGAGCATCCATCCCTCTCCTGCTATACCGAAGTGGGACAGCACAAACCACCACGGAGGCCAGCAGGGGGCAGCCTTCGCATCAAAGGGAAGGGTGATATTGAAGAGTAACAGCCTTGTGGTCTCCTTACAAGAGTGAAAGCAACCGACAGATGGGTAAAGAAGAAATTTGCCTTTGAGATAGCTAGACTGCTGGGTTGGCTGTAGAGCTAGATCAGAGGTAGTCTTCTGAGCCTGTGCAACATTTGCATTGTCCTGAACCCCAGACCTCCTGCTGCTGACGGGCTCCACAGGCCAAGTACTACCGCCATTACATGGCTTCCAGTTCTGATTTATGCAGTGAAAGACAGTTTCAGGTGGCAGGTGATATTTAATGGCTAAATATTTGAGGAACCTTAGGAAACAAGTGGTAATGATAGACCTTAAAGAATTAGCAAGAGCCAGACTAACATCCTTAACATAAGCCATCCGGTTTCATTCTCACAAAAAAACTAACTTTGAAATAACTACTGTTACTGTTTTCATTTCACCAGTGAACATACAGATAGTAAAAATGAAGTAACATGCTAAAAACATCAAAATTTAATAAGTGGCAGATCTGGGATTCAAACCTGGCCCCTTCTCAATTCAAAATTGAAGCACAGAACCTCAAAACTATGCTGTCTCCAAAAGCCCGCAGATACCACCTCCCACCCAGCTTGGTCTCTCCTTTTACATAAAAGAAAACAAATTCAATGCATGCAAAGATGCACATTCTGGAAAACTGAGCCTTCTTGTAGGCTTGAAACTGCTTAATGCGACAACAGAGGCCATGTTGACCATGTCAACAGTCGTCCCCTAGGACCAAAACAAGGCAAGTTTCCTTTGCCTGGGATGTGGGCAAGCCAGCATGTCACAGCACAGAACACAGAACAGGCCCTGGTCTCACAGTGCGGGACACAGAATATAGCACAAGAGCTCTGGCTGCACTTAGATGTCCACTCCGTGCAGGACAGAAACCCTCACCCATCAACACAAGTATATGTTGAGCATCACAGTCATCATGGTACTAGGCATAGCTGGACAACACTACAACAAAAACCTTCTAAGCTCTGCCCGGCAAGCCCAAGGACCTAGGATTGATCCCCAGTACTACATGGTATGCTGGTCCTGTGCCAAGCCCACCACAGAAACTGGGTATGGTGGCACAAGCCTGTAGTCCCAGAATAGAGGAGGCTGAGCCCAGAGGATCACTATGAGTCTGAGCTGCATAGCAAGACCCTGTACCAAATAAAAAGATTTTTTTTTAAATTTTAAAAAAGAAAAAAAGCAAAGGAAGATAAATGATATGTACTACTTACCAAACAGAGATTCACTCAGCAGCCTTTCTAGTGTACGTATCTTACACATTGAACACGTCATTTCCAGACCTAACTGGATACCAGGGACTGCCCTCTGCTTCTGCCGGTGCTTAAGTTCCCAAGGCTGAGGCCAAACCCGGAGGTCAGGATCAGAACTTAGCGGGCTCAGCAAATGGAATGTGAATAAATTCAGAATCATCATCAGTTGCTGGGTGGCCTTGGAAATACACTAGGTCTGTCCCTCTCTTATTCAGATTCTTCAGTCAAAGTTCATTTTCACCTGGGGGACCAAAAGGGAGAAGGGAGGAAGGAGAAGCAGAAAGCAGAAAACCTGTGACTCTTCAGAAATCGCATTCTTCTGTCACAGAATTACCTGAGATCAGCGCAGAGCCTCCCGACCCTCCAAACATTCTAGAGATGCAAAGAACCAAAACAGTGAGGCCCAATGAGATGAACCAAGGAGGCCTCTGGTTTCAGTGTTAAGGGGATCACGTTTATTCTCATACAAAACCCAGCTAACGTTAGCTGCCTTTGCTATCACAGCAATGAAGACAGTCAGGGATCTGTATTGCGTTCTTTCGGATGGTTTTTCTTTTCGTTTTCCACAAAGCGTTGTTACTAACACTACTACAAGATGGCAGTGTTGCACTATTTGTCTTTGAATAAACAATTTCAACTATCTGTAATATTCTTAAGTATGGTCTGATTCTAATTCAAACCTGTTTCTGTGGTTCCTTCAGGAGCCCTGAGGGGACAGTGCCTCGCTGTCCTCTCAAACTTCCAACAGCAGCCTGTTAGCTGTCCTTAAAGCCCATGTCATGTCTGTCACATTACCTGACCTCCTCCTCTGCTCCTGATTTCACTCTTAAGTACCCTGTGATACACATGGCCCACCGTGTAATCCAGGGTAATCTTTCCCGTCCACACTCCTTAGCCTAATCTCATCCACAGAGCCTCTTTTGCTAGGTAGGGAAACATATTCCCAAAGTTCAGGATCCTTGAGGGCCCGTTATTCTACCTCATGCAGTAACCAGGTTATTTCTGTAGAACGTATTGTCTGGTTTTGTTTTGTTTGTTTTTTTTTTCATAATCAGGAATAATTACAGACAAGATTTGCTTATGTGGAATTGACTTTGTGGCAAATTTTGCCAATTGGGTCTATTTTGGTAAATGAAGATCAGTCAGCTTCATGGTTTGAATTTTGTGTAGATATTTATGTTGCATTAAACTCATCTATATCATCTGAAAGTTCAGGTTGACTTTGGCTACTGGGAACGTATTTGCATATGGTGGGACCATCACAAACCATAGAGCTTATGGGGAGGATGCCCTAATGGTTAGGGATTCTAATTTCCACCCTCTAAAAGATTACACAAGGAAACGCCCACAGAAAAAGGCCACAGATGACTCAAAAGACCAAGTGTGCTTTACAACCAGAGCAATGCGTACTCCAGGAGCAGAGGTGACCAAAAGAGCCTGTGGTTCTCTTCTGCATGACCGAATTCATTGAGTTGCATATGGAGAAAGCCATGCTCAGATACACAGGATTCCCATGAAAAGGCATCGCTGCGAATGCCCTGTGCACCATCGGAGGCAAAGGCTCTCTGGAGGAGCAAAGGCAGGCTAAGCTGTGAGCTTGGCGTCACAGACGCTGTGTGTGAGGCCCCCTCCCGGCAGGGGCAGGAGCCTGTTCTTTAAAGGGTGTTTGCAGCCAGTAAAACGCTCTATTGTAAATGTATCCACGATGCTTTTGCTCACTTTATAAAAGATTTAATTTTGTTAAAAGAATGTCACAGGCTTTTCATCAAAATTCTAGCAAATGGTATTATTTGAATAAATTGGCTACAGAGTAAAGGATTTAGTTGCTTCTACCCAGAATGTAATTTGAAAAGGTATAAAGGAAGAATAAACACACGGAAAACGCATCAGCTCTTGGCTATATTCTAAAGCGAATTTTAATGGGTTCGTGACATCAAACATCCTAAAAGCAGGTTGAACGTTGACCCAAAGCTTGAGCATTAACCAAGCAATTAGAAGCACTAACGCCCCCGTTTCCCCTTCAGTGATGCATTCGACTTTGAGATCGGCGTGGTCATAGTCCGAGTCAGCCAAGGGTTTGACATCTCTCAGGTCCTTCAGGTGCAAGGTACGTACTTTATTTATTGAACGAACAAATACTTACTGAGTGCCTATTGTGCGCCGGCCTTCCTCCCAGGTGGTCATGGTAAATAAGTGAATGACACAGACGAAACTCCTTGACCAGCGAGTTTAACTTTCCTGCTGGCCGGATGTGCCTGTGTCCGCCGGTGTCCTCCCCTTGCTTACACAAGTGGCGGCTCTTTCCCTGCTAACCAGAATGCTAGTGTTTCTCTGGATGGTCATCAATTATTTGCTCTTATCACAAAACCACAAAATCAGCATCAAGGAAAATAAACACCTTCAGTAAAAATAGCCTGCCAACTTAACTTCCGCAAGATGTTTCAGAGAATAAAGATTAATTCTTTCCTCAGAAAAACATGCATTTTGCCTTGAACAGTCTATGAACTGGCCTGTAACTATGGTGGAGATGAGCCTGAGTATGTCAAGCTGTGAATAGCTAATCTAAGTCAGAGGCAGAAATACTAATTCAGATTCGTGGCTCTGTTTTTCCCGGTAGAGAATTTACTATACTTACTTACTCTCAGAATGTAAACATACTCTCTCTGTGTATGAAGTAAAGAACTTGTCTGAAGGGTTACTGAGAGATTAAGACAGGATGGGAATCCATTGCTTCAGCTGAATTTCACAGCTGGGTTTGCTGATGGCATGATATCAAGACTAAGGGGTGTTTTGGGGTGCTTGTTACATAGCAGGGGTGGTGTAGATGAAGTCACTTCACTGAATAAGATTAATAGGCTCAGTCTGTGCCCCCAGGAGACTCAGCTGAGCAAGGGAAATGGTTGTATTATCAGTATGATAATAAATATAAATAAGGTATAAAGGGAAAGCAAAAAGGGGCAGCTAACCCCTAAGGCCTTCTGGGGGATATTAATTGGTGATTTGATAGATGAGATAACTAGGCAATGTGGAAGGAGAGACAAATAAAGAGATGGGGAGCATCATTCTTGGCAAAGTGGAAAGCATTTGTGGTAGAGGGGACCTGTGTGTATGGAGGAGAAGGGTGTCTGGGCCACCAGAAGCAGATTGGTGTCACCAGTGCAAACAACATGAAGTGGACAATGGGGAAATGTTGGGTTTCCCACGTGAGGATGGTCCTGACTTTACAAGCTTCATGGGCCCTATGAAAAAGTGGGGCCACATTCTGTAGACAGTGAGAGCCACCCAGGAGGCTAGAGTGGGGGAGTCATGCAGTCAAACCTGGGGCTTGGAGCCCTTGTCTTTCAGTTATGTAGAGCAAAACTGAAAGAGGACCAGAGAGGGACACAGCATGCTCTCTGGACGCCTCTGTGGGGAGGGAGTGGAAAGGACAGGACTGAGGTGTCTTGGAGGTCAACTGACACGCAGGCACAGGAAATGAGGGAGTGAAACACAGTCTTGCGCTAACTGATGGGAGCGCTACCGATGGAACTGGGAGATACACAAGGGAGCGCGCCTTTAACAAGGAGAAGCCTGCCTCAATGTCACACCACCCTGGGGGAAGCTGTGCTGGCAGTGTCCTGTAGCAGCTGATTGTCCTCATCTTAAAGGCAGACTATGAGACTGAGGTATATGTTTAAGCTGATTGGCTGCATGGTCTTTCCCAGGCCTTACCAAGTTCCTGTGTGAATGTCCAGTATGATTTTTCACAATGCCAACTGTATTTGGAGGTACAGTCTTCATAGAGGTCATGAGTGTAAACAGGGTTGGATTGGCAGACCCCAATCCAATAACCTGAGTGTCCCTATAAAAGAAGATTAGGACCCAGACCTAGGGGCTGCTATGTGAGGACTCAGTGGGAAAGCAATCCATGGAGGGAGGCCTGAGGGTAGAACTGTATCTGCTAACACCCTGGCCTTACAGTCAGCATCCGTAAGAAGGTAAAGTTCCTCTGTTTCAACCACCTAATGTGTGCGGCTTTTGGATGGCAGGTAAGGTGGCGGTTGAAACTATAATCCCAGAGTGTGTGTGGTTGAGATCTCCAAGCATAAGAAAGGGGCTCCCAAGGAAGGAGCATGGAAGAAGAGGACAGAAAAGGAAAAGAAGCAGGAGGCTGACGTCATGGGAGCCATGGAAATAGAGCGCTCAGGATGGGGCAGTAGCCAATGCCACCAAACAGCAAAGAAATCCAGTCAGGAAGTGAATGCAGTTGACAGGACTCAGTCTCAGGGAGAGGAACTTCTGTAGAGCAAGGCTGTCGGAACTCCGGCTGCAGCCATTACGGAGCAATGAGGAGATGTAAAGAGCAGAAGATATGGATGCGGCCGCCAGCTTGAGGAGTTAGGATAAGGACTGTGGTGGTGGGGATTTGTTATGGGAGAGAGGGAGAGGCCGGCAAAGAAAAGGATGGCCCATGAAGCAAGAACCAGGAGGAACAGGAAATGAAGAGAGAGGCACAATAGGAAAGCTCACTAGAAAGAGGAATCCTAGCAATTTGATTTGAAACTGTCTAATTGCTGTTTGTTTATCAATAAAATTCTGAAAAAAAAAAAAAAGAAAGAGGAAAACCCTACTTCTAAAATTGGAGCACAAAAGGTGGGGATTGACACTGAGATACGCAGGTCTGTGCGGGTGCAGTGGTAAATGGAGGGAGACTCGGGGCCCTCAGGCATAAAGCTGAGAGAAGATGCATCCTGGGGACACTCGAATGTACCCTGCACTTATCCTCACATCGAGTGCCCTTCCTCTTACAGGATCTTTTACATCTCCAGACTAGACACGCTCGCTGCCACTCCATGACCATGACTGACTTCTATTCCTTTTGGGTAGAATGTCATACATTTATAGCAATAATAGCTCATGGTTCCAAGTCCTCCTTATGGGTCATGTGGCATGGGTTCCCTTACAGCAACACACCAACTACTCTGGGAGGAAAGTAGCCTGACCCCCATCTCACAAAACTGAGGCTCGCCCAAGATTTAGAAAGGAAGTCATAGGCAGAGTACAGGTCACAAACCCTCATCTGTTGGAAGCCACTAGGCTACCTTTGGAAAAGGAGAGATCGGGAAGACAGTGACTCACATAAAAGGTGACATCTAAGATCCGGGAGCGGGGCAAAGCTGTCCCACAGACACCTTCGAACAGACCAACACCAAGGCTGACGACGAGAACCAAATTCTAGGACCCGACCTGTTGCCACCTTCATAGGATTTACTGTAGTTTTTTCCTGGCTTTTGTCTTATCCTACATTTCCATCTGAAAAAAATGAGAATGAGAAATACCATTTGTATTAGGTCATGCACCTGACTGTGCATCATCCTGGTCTCTTGGAGGTGACAGACGTGATGTAGCCCAGAAGATCTATTCCCTCCCTTCACTGCCACATCTGCCGAGACGTGCCATCAATTTATTTCTAGAAAGTTACGCAGTAACTGAATTCTGTAGAAATTCTCCAAGAACCCTGGCAGTGAGCTGCCTCCTCTTAATTTCCCAAGGGATGTAGCCTATTTAAATCAACTTTGATGTTTGAAATATTTCTACTTCTTAGTCAAGAAAGGAGAAATACAGTTGGATGTTAATCAAATAATTATAAGCTCCAAGTATCTAGGGTAAGCAAACAAAAAACAATGAAGAACGTATAAACAACAGCCTTAATGACAGAAATTAACTTTATACTGCAGTCCCATGCATTATTTTGAAGTTTGTTTAATTTATGGCACAAGCATCATATTAGATTTTGAATTGGAAGAAATAAGCTTGCATTTCATTATATTATACTGTAATATAGAGTTAATAAGAGCCTGATAAATCTTAAGTATTGCATTACACTGTGTTAATGATTATCATCATAGCTTTCCCAACACAGCCCCGTAGTGTCACCACAGATTATAATTTAAAGGAAATATTAGCAATTCAGGGTGCACATACACTGTAGTTAATAAAGCGGTGAATCGAAATCAGCTTTATAGGTAATTTACCAGCTAATGACGATTATTTCTATACTGTGTCACATGAGGAGAATGACTTTTTGTATAAATAAGATCGATGCTTACAACATTTAACTTAGGTACTGCAGCAATACTGATGACAGACAGTTTCTCTTAATAAATTAATTTACTGAGCCAGGTGTGGTGGTGCACACCTGTAATCCCAGCACTCGGGAGGCTGAGGCAGGAGGATCACTGGGAGTTCAATACCAGCTTGGGCTACAAAGTGAGCTCATAGCCAGCCTCAACTGCATAGTGAGACCCTGTCTCAAAAAGACAAAAAATAATAATTTATTGCCTGGCGCTACACACACACACACACACACACACACACATTTCATATTATTTACTTCCCAGGGGTTATTAACAAGCTTGCCAACTACAAAAAAGAGTCTAAATTGCACTGGTAGAAACTAAAGCTATGAAACGTGATTCGTGACGCATTGTGGTCGAGCGTGGCGTGTGAGTGCTGCACGATTTATGGCTGTCTGAGCTCACGGGGTGCTGCTGGGTCTGAGTGTGTGGCTTAGTAAAACAAAGACAGATGGCGTTGCGGAAAGTAACTGCTTGATTGGGGCGCGCCTGCTGCGGGATGGCTTCCTGTTGCAGGATCTACCCGGCCTCACCTGGGGCTCAGCACGCTGATTGAGATAAGCATTTATGGCTTTGAGTTGATTGAAAAGGGAAAGAATCATAATTTAATAATTAATAAAGAGAAAGGACGCCGTCCAGTGGGAAGAGCGTGATTCCCTGGGGGCTTTCTCTGCTCTTCCTTCTGCTACCGGATAATTGACTGCACTCCATCCTTCAGATTCAAAGCAGATGGTGATGTGTAGGCCACTGCCCACTACTAAAAGCCATCATCTTTAAAGAAAGATAAGATTGATGGCAGAACAGTTGAGGCCATTTTTATAGCTAAATTGAATTTTAAAATACAGTTGCTCCAATTGGTTAACACAGATTCCATTTATAAAGGGCTTGAGAATGCGGTAGCTGACCGCCATCAGGAGCGGGTTTGCTGTATGCTTGGAGATGAGGCTGGGCCTCTGTTCTGGCACTGAGAACTGTTTGGGGTGGGAGTGAGGAAACCCGTCAGAACTGACTCTCCACTGAGAGAGCCTGGAGACTACACTTGCTCTCCCACTATTATGACCCCAGGGGTAAAGAGAAGGCAGGCAGACAGCCCAAGGAGGGCGAAACGTAGAAGGTGTGCTTTGCTAGCTGCGTGGCCCTGGAATAATTGTTTGAGCCTTCTGAGCCCAAGTTTTCTTTTCAGAAAGCCAGGGCACTGCCTCCAGCGCAGCCTGGACCCACGATGGGCATCACATGAGACACTGTGTGGCGAGGGCCCTGCAGCGGCTAGTGCTGAAGGTCTTGTGATAGTGGTGTTCAACGGTGACTGGCGTGGTGGGATGGCTCCTCTCTGTCAGCTTGGAGCTCTCCACCCATAGTCTCCACCCGTGCCTGGGGGACGTCTCCCTGGTGTGACAAATGTATACTTCTGCAAGTCAGCTGTGCAGTTTTCCAGCGGAAAGAAACATTTTGACAAAGTCTTCTCATTTCTTATGTACACAGAGGCAGGCAGTCCGCTAGGCAACAACACAGAGCCAAGCCCGTCGGGGCAGCCCTTCCAGTAGCACTGGGCATACAGTTCGGTCATCGTCCTGTGCTAAGCAGGCCCTCTGTCACTTCCAAAGTGAATAAATAAGAAGTAACTCTAATAAGAACTCTCAGGATCACCAGAGATCTTGCAAGACATTGCAAGTCCCACTGTGTGGGACTGAAATGTGTAAGATAGCAAAAAAAGATAAGAAAAGAGCCCGCTCAGCCCATAGAGTAGGCTCCACCTGCCTCTGTTGCATGGTCGTTGAGAGTAGCTGGGTCTGAAGCTCTCTGGCGGCCCTAGGCTTTGTCTCCCAGGCAGGGCCTTTGCCACCCGCTCTGTCGGGCCAGGCTGTCTCTTACCTTCCAGCAAGCTGCTGGCACCGCTCCCAGCCTGCCCAGCCAGCCAACTCGCTCACAAAAGAGGATTTATCTTTGCTCCTTCTTTGTCCAAACTACAGGACAAAGAACACGGCAATTAGTGGCTAATCACAGGCTAAGCCGCAGCCTGCCAGAAAGAGGAACAGAAGGGCCTCCTCATCTGCAGGGCAGACCCCCGCCCCGGGAACCCCACTTAAGTACTTCACGAGGCCTGCAAAGAGCCCCCTCAGCTGCCTCCTGCACCCCAAGAGGCTGGCTAGCCATGAGGGCGCTGTCCCCAGGGCCAAGGCCACGCCTCAGTGGCTGCCACCAGGGGCAGCCTCCCCATGACTCCCACGTCCTTACAGCCCTCCCATCACGATGGCATCTTCCAGGACTGTAGTGCCGGCAATTCTCTTGGCATTGCATTCAGTCCCTACAAATTCGCCCAACGATGAGGAATTGGGGGTTAGGAGAGCGACTGTGCGCAGGTAGTCACTCGCCGCCGGAAGGTCTTCAGGGCCAGAGTAATCCGGCCTGACAGTCAAGCAGGCACCTGGCACCTGAACCCTCCATTCACAAGGTGGTATCAGATGGGTTACTTAACCTTTGGAGGTCTCATGCGCTTCGCTCTGAGGACAATCATAACGAGGCTCTCAGAGTTCCTTGGGAAAGAATAAAACCCAGTACATTCCCTGCACCACAGAGCATGCAACAATAACTGTGGAACTCCAGGGTTTCTCGCAATATTCTATGCGCAGGCGCGTGTGCACAGGTACGTAAGCAGGCCGCCTATAGACCATAATCCTTGGCTTGTTCGTCGCAGAGCTCCCAAGCACTGCGCAAAAGACTAGTAGGGCGGGAAAGGATCACAGTTTTCCATTTTGCAGATAGGAAACCTGAGGCACAGCAAAGCGGCATGACTTGCCTAAAGTCGCATAAGGGCGTGGGGACAGAGAGACCCTGGGTCACAACCCTCTGAGCAACCTGGTCTGTCTGCCCCTTTCAATGTCAGAGGGAAGCAACTCCCATCCGCACTTGAATAGCAACCGCCTGACTTCTCCAGTTCACTACAGCTGCTGATCTAGAGGACCGTTGAAGCGCTGGGAAATCACATGGGTGATCTGACCTCAAATCTCATGCCACGGGCAAAAGATTAAGTGCTAAGCCCTGGACAGGGGCCAGACGATTCCGCGGAGCTGACCAGCAGCGCCGTCCAGGAATGGGCCTGTCCTGACAGGTTTAGTTAGGACGTGATCTGGAGCACATGCAGCCTCACTGCACTGACAGAGAAGGCAGCAGGCTCTGGAGCAGCTGCCCAGCCGGGGTCCTGTGACAAGGCAGTGAGGCCTCCCGCTAGCCCAGGGTAAGCAAAGGGCTCCTCGGCGGGGCACTGGTATGAGACTGCTTTTAAGTCCCAGTTTGCCCTGACCCAGGACAGGATGAGGTCGAAGAGTGACGTGACATATTACACAGCAGCTAGGAAATTTTTGTCACAATCAGAATCCAAGAAAGATAAAAAAGATAAAGATAAAAAGGGCCTCCTGCCCAGACTTCAGCACTCAGCCGGGGCTCTGCGCCTCGGGCCAGCAGTACTGATTTCAGGCCCCGCTGTCCTCTGAGCCTTGTTCCCCCTGCGGCAGGCACCCAGGATCTCAGCTTTGAATGCTTAGATTCTGCTGAGTATTTTGCTGAGCAGAAGCCACGGGTATCAGCTGGTTTTCACTGCAATCTGCACTGAGAGCTCAGAGAAGTTTGTTGCAGCATTTGGTTACCTTCACTTCATTCCTGCTCTGTAGCTTGACATCTGGAGTGGGGAATCGTTGCTGCACGCCTGACATAACCTGGGTGTATCTTTGCAGTGTTGTTGCTGCCAGCTGTAAAACATCCAACCTGGTGACGTGGGCCTGGGAATGAGGGGCCTACAGTGAGTGCGGTGGCCCAGGTTGTTTGCTGGAGGTGAAGGGGGACAAGGAAGACATTACGGAGCATCTGCTGCCCTCACAAATCAAACCCCAAATCAACTCACATCCATCGTAACTACTGTTTCTGAGCCATAGTATTATTTTCTGAATAGAATTTACTCAAATGTGTTACTTTTAAAAAAATCATTCAGAAAACATCACGCTGTGCATTGATAACCATTCATCGCGTAAGCACCATTATGAACACTAGACTAGTTTCTAGGTTGTCCCTGGAAACGCGGGCCACCGCGCCACGCAACTGATGTGGTCTGCTTCCCCCAGATGAGCTGGAGAGGCTGGAGCAGGAGCGGCTGGCACTGGAAGCCACCATCAAGGACAGCGAGTGCGAGGACGGGGGCGGGGGCATCCGAGGCTTGTTTAAAAAAGCCGGCAAGTTGAACATCACCAAGCCGCCTCTTAAGAAAGGTCAGTCTGCTGGAAATTCACAAGCAGGTGAACTTGAAGGTAAGCCACGGGGTGAGCGCCTTGGAGTCAGAAGCCCGCGTCCAAGACGCTGAGAAGTGATAGAGGTGAAAGGAGGTAGGTACCATCGCCTGTCACCATCACTAAGTATTCTGAACCATGTTACTGTAAAAAAGTGATTTTCAGATCACAACATCATGGAAAGAGTAAAAGGAAACAAAATAAAACAGCAGTAGTTGGTTCGGGAGTTATCTAAAGTATGATCAGAAATGACAAGGAGTGTTTAAATTTTTAAAAATTTGCTGCAGTAAAAGACACATCATCATGAATCTCCCGCAGACACTCCCGCTGGCTTCGCACGCACGCATCCCTTGGTTCTTTGCGCTTTCTGCCTTCAGCAGCTCTGAAGGCCCCCTTGCTGAGGGTCTCAGCGGTGCCGTCCTGCCTGCCTCGATGTCCCGAAATGATTCAACACGCTTCTCTTGCATGGTTGTTCTGACTTTGGGGAGGAGCCATGAATCACGTATTTTTTATTGTACCTCTCAAAGGCGTCCAGAGAGGAGAATTTCTAGAACGCCAGAAAGTGGCAAAACAAGAACTGTGTTCACATCAACGGGGAGCATTCTCAGGGAATTAATGGCAACGTGTCTTCTGCTGTAATGACTGTTCTTGTTTTAAGCCTTCATCCTGCATTTCAATCACCCCTCACATAGTACTTCAGTAGAGAGAAAAGATGTATTAACTGGAAGGGGAAGAGGATAGGAACTTAAGAGCCAGGACTCAAACTATCCTATCTACACCCAAGCTACCTTGCTCAGGACCTAAAATTGGCTAGTATACTAAGGGGGCGTCCAGCCAGAACCCTAACTTCACAACAAGCATGCAGTATTCATCACAAAGGGACATGAATTATTATCGGTAGTTCTTGGTTTAAATAGTAAACTTATTTCTGAATGTATGAAACGTATTCAAGGACAGAGGAACAAAACTTGGGAAAACTTGTTATAGGTTTCATAAATAGATGGTTCAAATGTCTGATTTTTAAAAACTGCCTTTTCAAAAAGACCCCTGCAGGTTTTTAATGAGGTCCACAGCGACCCCTGCTGGTAGAAAATCAAAGCACTTGCACGCATTTTTTTTTTAATACCCCAATACCTTAACATGACTTAAGTCATGTGCTGGTGTGAGACTGGGAAAGATTATTCTTCTGAGAGTGTCTCCAAGAGAAATTGGAGGATCTCAGCTAAGACTTACGGGCTTCTGGTTAGGTTGACAGGAGACAGCCCCTTTTAAAGGCCATTTCCTACCTAATTAATAGTATGGTTCTGTTTTGCGTGTTCCATGGGCCAAATATGACATTTCACCTGTCCATGAAATTTTTTGATATTTACAAAGAATGATGAGAATACAATTATCATCCCACTCTGAATGCTAGAGTTGCCATCAGGTTCTGGGGATACCCCGGGGACTGCTGGGGCACTTTCTACTTACTACTCACTCTTTTAAAAAGACGCTTTCCACAAAAATAACATGTTTGAACCTAAAGTTGGAGTTCTAGCAGGACTTCCCAGGGCAAAAATTACAATAAAACTTTTTAAAGTGCCTTCCTTCCTTTCCGATTATTTGGTTTATTGTGGCAAAAGCTAATTATCCAGGAAAGAGGTGCTGTTCAGCGATTCAATCTAGATAAGCAATGAAAAGTGCCACAGGGGCGGCCTGATGCCATCTTCTTTCTGCTTGGGAGAGGGAAGCGTTGACGTCCTCTCGCGTGGAAGCAGGCATGCTGCCAAGCCTGGCAGCCTGTCGCTGCCTTGCAAAAATGCACTCCTCTGAAGATCGGCCCATCTCTGTGTTCAGAAAAGCAAAAGCAGAAGGCCTTGCCCTGCTTCCAGTACCCACAATTCAAACAGAGCTCTAAGGTGGGCCCACTTGTTCCTGCGGGCATGAGGTAGTGACCGTGCTTCCGGTTCTGGATCAAGACCGAGACGGAGCCTGTCTCCAGGAGCTCAGCAGCACCTCGCCACCCTCTGCCTGGCCTGGGAGGGCGGGCAGTTTGGCCCGTTCTGCACATGAGTTTACTTTCTTGCTGGCTCAGCTCAGAAGCAATATAAGATCATTACTTCAGGGCTGACAGGCCCCAAGCCTGCACAGAAAACAAAGCCAGAGCAAACCGTCCTCAGAAGCGGCCAGACCAGAGGCTGCCTCTCGACACAGAACCCCACCCCGGCCCTGCCTTTGAGATGAAGGCGCAATGAAGTCAGCCTCACAGGCACAGAAACGACACGGGGCGGCGAGGAAGCCCTTCGGAGACAGGAGCGAGGCTTCTGCTCAACACGTGCACTGTAGCCACGTTCAAGTGGAAAGTTTATTTTTAAAAAACTGTTGTAAGTGCTTCATGGGCGCCCTTGGTTGTAACTCAGGGTTCTTCTTTTTTATGCCTCCTGGATTTTTGCAGCTCAGAGTCACATACCTTTATGGGGTGGCTTTACCTTGGCTTCACAGAGCGTTTCCTTGAAAAGAAAGCAAAAGAATAGCGACCCAGGCCAACTGTGGAAGCCGGTGCCAGCTTCCGATGTGCATGTTCCCCAGCTGACTCCAGAATCGACCTCCCTGCACCTAGCGCCCAAACAGCGCTTCCATAAATGAATTATCTCACGAAAGAATATTTTTGATGCTTTTGCTTATCTCTAGAAAACCCAATCACCTACAGGCTCAATTTCCAAGTAAATCTGAAAGTATTACTTCATTTGATTTGCATCTGAGTTGGGATATCAAGTTATTTAACACTGTGATGCTTCCATAATAATTCTACCCTGAGACAGACTAGTTAAGGATATGGAAACAACCTGCTGCTTTATTATGAATATTATGATCATAGAGCCAATACCAAAGTTTCATTTCATGACTGAGGGAGTCTAAATGATTGAGGACTCATCCTTTATCTCTGCCCTTTGAAGAATAGAGCTCTTTATCAATAGGTATAAAGAAACATGAGTTCATGACCTCGCCTCTGTTTTCACCAGTAGGTTTATTGGAAATTTACTTTGTTTCTAGACTCAAAGACAGAGTGACCCGTGGCTGTCCCTTTCATTTCAGAGAGCAGCATTAATACCATCCAGTCGATGCACGTGGGGGAGTTCAACCAGAAGCTGGTGGAAGCCAGCACTCAGTTCAAAAAGAAACAAGGAAAAGGAACAATTGATGTCTGGTGGCTGTTTGATGACGGAGGTAAAAAAAAAAAAATCAAAAAACAAAACAAAACAAAAAACCTTCCAGAATGTTCCAGAATGCACAGTAGGGAGAATTCCTGTTTTGATAAACTGAGCAAACTGCACAGGAAGGCATATGAAAGCAGTACCAGTTAAAGAATAACACTTCTGTGTTCTCAAAGGTTGTGAATTATTTAAGAGCCGTGAATGTAGGAATGCATGAAGATATAAACTTCGCGCTTTTCTTTCTGTTAGAGATACTCATCTTTTCTCCCTTGATTTCCTCTTTGTTTCAGGGTTAACACTCCTTATCCCCTATATCTTGACTCTTAGAAAAAAGTGGAAAGATTGTAAATTACGGATCTATGTGGGAGGGAAGATCAACCGCATTGAAGAAGAAAAAATCGCGTAAGGAGTTTCCCTTTGGCGAATTCAGTCATTTCAGATGTCAGTTGCTTGCATGTTATGATTTTAAGAGATTTGAGTGGCTTAAATGCATAATAGACTTAAGGCACAAAGCCACCATAATGCATCTCATGTTTACTTGGTTTTCTGGCCAATAAATTATTAGCATAATTCTTCAAATCGCTGTCTGCCAGTCCTCTTATCCCCTGACACAAATGCTTTCCAAAAAGAATTGGGATCTTGTGGAATGTTGGTTGTTGTTGTGACTAGTAAGCGCATCCAAGGGAGGCAGATGCTAGAATCTGTGCGAGTGCTTCTCTGGGGAGAACACAAAAACCCACTCGCTCACGCCAGGCAGTCTCAGCGCAGCGCACGCGAAACACAGCTAAGCGCAAAACCCACGCCTGTCACTGAGGAGCTCAGCGGCTCTGTGACAGCCAGTGGACAAATCTGGGTCCCCAGCATCTTGTGTAGAACTCGAAAAAGTCTAAATGAGTGACTGTCCAGAGCTCTTGTCACTAACAGAAGTCCCAGCTCGTAGCTCTGGAGGTATTGCGTTGCTTTACTCAGAAAGCAATTTTACCAACATGGCATGTCTTAGGGCTCTGCTGGTAGCTGGGGACCCCCTAGCAGCCTCAGTCCTACGTGGCCCAGTGTCATCCTGACTTCAAGCACTTCCAGAAATCACAGAAGAGTGGCAAGACTTGTATTCACTTTTTTAAAATTTGTATGTATGTATGTATTTATTCGGTACAGGGTCGCACTGTACAGCTTGGACTCTTAGCGGTTCTCCTGTCTCAGCCTCCCTAGTGCTGAGATTACAGGTGTGAGCCACCTGGTTTCCAGGCTGTCACAGCACATTGAGGGTTGCAAGATCAGAATGACATATGGTGCCAGGGATCGAATTCTGGACCTTGAGCTCGCTATTCAGGCAGACAGCTGAGCTATTTCCAGCCCCTTGTTTGTTTTTCATATTTTGTTCTCTTAAGAGGATGTCACTGGGATACACACACACACACACACACACACACATTAGTGAATATATAAATATTTATTTTCCATTAAAAAAATATAATGCACACACATTAGTATTCTACATATTTAATTCCTCTAAAGAGAATCATGATAAAATAGAAACTAACATGATATCTATACTAATCTATATTTCTTACAAACTCTAGTACTTTGCTGTAGTAGAACTGATCTAGTACTGATGAAGTTTGAAGATGGTTTGAAGATGAGATGATAGCATGTCATCTATGTTAAAAATTTTGCTTTCAAGAATTGTACTCATTGCCAGGCATGATGGTGCATACCTGTAATCCCAGAACTTGGGAGGCTGAGGCAGGAGGAGCTTATAGAGGTTTGAGGCCAGCCTGGATTATATCGTGAGTTCAAAACCAGCCTGAACTACACAGCAAGACCTTGTCTCAAAAAAAAAAAAAAAATTGAACTCTATATAAGAGAATGTCCTTACTCTTAGGAACTGCTCACTGAAATACTTAGGGATACAAGAGATCTGGTTTATATAAATTATTTTAAAGTATTGGACACATGGATAGAAGTCAAGAATGACAAATAGGACATAATAAACAGCTGGTAAATCTGGGAGCTCCCTGCATGCACGGTCCCTATAATATTGCTATAACTTCAAAATTATACCAAAAATCAGAAAAATGCTTTGAATGTACAAGTATGTAATAAATGACAATTATTAATTTGTCAGTTTTACTGATTATTCTAAGTTATCAGCAAGATAATAGCCAATAGGCATGAAGACTTGCTAGATTTCACATAACAGGGGTGTGTGGACAGCTTTGCCGTCTCTTTCCCAAAAGACAGATGCAGAGCTGGCTCCCTCTTCCCCAAAGCTTTTATCTGCCTTCAGGGGACAGCGTGCTCCACGCTGACCGTATCCTGCAAGCATCGCAATGCTGAAAATCTAAACCCAGAGGCCTCTGCCCGAAGGCAAAGCTGAAATCAGATAGGACTGTTTTTGATATCTTAACTCAAACACACACCAAAAACAACTTTGATTGAAAAAATCAGTTGAGCATGCAGTGACGAATTGTTTTTTTCTCCTCTGTTTTCAGCATGGCTTCTCTGCTGAGCAAATTTAGGATAAAATTTGCGGACATCCACATCATCGGTGACATCAACATGAAGCCCAACAAAGAGAGGTAGGAAGCATCAAAGATGAGTCACAGACGGGCAACTGTGTGCTCGCTGTGGCTAAGGATCGTGGGGCAGATGGGTCCGAGGCTCCTGGAATGGCTTCCTCATAAGATAGGAAAAGAAGGGCCTTTGAATGAGCATGACAGGACCATCAGACACATTGGAATGGGAAGCAGTGTGTGTGTGTGTGTGTGTGTGTGTGTGTGTGTTGCTAGGGATGGCTCCCAGGGGTGCTCTTACCACTGAGCTACATCCCTAGCCCTTCTGTTTTGTTTCATTTTTAATTTTGAGACAGAGACTCTTGCTAAATTGCTAAATTGCCCAGTGCGGGCTCAAATGTCATCCTCCTGCCTCAGCTTCCCAGAATGTGAGGAGGAAGGAGGTGTTTTATGATGCTGAGCCCAGTAAGGAGCAATGTTAGAATGGGTCAGGAAGCAATTTAGAACTGTCCTTCCAGGACCTGGTCTGTGTTACACTCTTGGGACCTGAGCCGTCAAGGTGCTTGCTAAGTGACCTCAGTTTCCGGCGAGGCAGCCCAGACCAGAAGTGCTGGTGGAGAAACTGCAGAGGCAGCTGTGTCTTCATGCACCACCCCTGCAGAGCCACTCCGGCTTTTAGGAGCTCAGGGCTTCCAGCCCAAGGTCTGAAGGAAGAGGTACAAAGCACCTAACTCCTAGGTAAAAACAAAGTGCTGGCTCCACAATTTGTTTTAAATGACAAAATTGAAATGATCATTTAAATATCTTCAAACCAGGGCATCATTTGAACCCTTAGTAGTTGTCACGTTCGTGGACTCCATTATTGTCTTAGCTCAGGCTGCCATGACCAAAGACCGTAGCCCAGGTGACACAAATGACAGATGTTAACTTTGCAGGGTGAGGAGCTAGAAAAGCTAGTCAGAGGGTGGCCACGCCCATTCCTGCTAAGCGCCTCCTTCTCGCTTACAAATGGCCTCTTTCTCCCTGTCTTCACACAGTGAGGACAGAAAGAATCCTGGTCTTACTCTGCTTGGGCGCTAACCCTTTGGGAGGCAGGGGCAGCCCTACCCTCGAGAGAGCCAAACCTAGGCGCCTCCAGAAGGCCCAAGTCAAACACCGACACATTACACATGAGAGCTTCACCGTACGACTGTTGGAGAAGCACGAACATTCCGCCCACAGCAATGACATTCGAAAACACTATATACGTCACATCTCCATGAGACGGTCCCAAAGGTGAAGAAAGATTCTCTGGAACTCATCGGTCATGCTACATTGAACCTAATATGTAAACAACTTAACATTACAAAGCGTTTTCCATCATTTGCTGTCTGAAGTCCCATTTCCTGTTGCGCTCACAGTAACCTGCTCCTGTACTCCTTCGCCTCTAAGCTCTTACTTCCTTCTGCGTCTTTCTGGCTAGTCTCTGCCCATCTGCTGGGGGCCGCGCCACTGGCAGAGTCCTCCTGCATGTCCACCACCGAGGGTGTTGAGGTACGACTCCCACCGGCCCCTCCTTCGGTGCCCGTCATCGTGCAGGCGCTGCTCTTCTTCGGGCCCTGGCCTTTGTCCCGTGGCGTCCTCTTCTAGGCAGCAAAACTCCGAGGGCGGTAGGAAGAAAGGAAGCATTTTCCTTCTGTGTTGCCATCTAAATTTAACTTCAGACACCACTTAATCTGATGTTTCTCGCTCTGTAATGAAGAGAAGTACTGCTCTTTGGGACACAGAGGAATTTGTGTTCAACATTTTAGAGATTCCCTCTCTTCACTCTTTCAAGGTCACGCACGAGGAAGATGCAGCTAGTACAGCCAGCCTTACTGAAAGAAAAGAGCCCTTGAGGCAGACCTGCCCTGATTCAGGGAAGGTCACCCACTAGAAGGCGTGAGCTAGCACACCAACCACCTCGCACTCCGTGGCTTTTTGCCACAGCAGAGGCCATATTGGTCTGAAAGGCAGGCACTTATCTGGTGTTGGAAATACCAGCCCCAAAATATGTAACGGTAATCTATTTTAAAACACAGTGATCACTTGTGAGTTCATGCATGGCCCCTTCCGTGTTAGCCTACCCAAGGAGAGTCCTCTGGGTGGTATGGAGGATAAAGAGATCTTGTCCTCCAGGCTGGCTGATGCGGCCTGGGCCTGAGGCAAAGCCGCAGTCATCACTGGCTCCGTTTCTGCCCCGTGGGTGGCAGCCCCTGTCTACCAGGAGCGCCTCCGTCCTGAACACTGTGGCTTCCTGCTCATCAGGTGATACTGGTAGGGGAAAGGCTTCTCAAGTGCCCAGCACCTAGCTTTGGCAAATCCTGCGACACCCAAGAAATGCCAGTAAGTGGGCATTTTGGTGCAGCAGTGGAACCCATAAGTATGGGAGAGCAAAGGTGAGAGGGAGAGCAGAGGGAAAGATGACTAGAAAACAGCTGAGCTAGGGGAAAGTGAAAAGTTCCTATGGTCGCATTCCATTTTTGTACTGACTAAAGGCCACTGGCCGAAGACAAATCCACCAACAACAATCTGTATCCAGAAATGAAAGAGAAACTAGGAGAAATTAACTAGACAATTTTATTTAAAGATACTAGAGTGGCCATAAAAATTACTTCGGGAGAAGAAATCTTCCATGGACTGGGAAGGCCGGTGATAATTCAGAATCAGTTTGGAGGGCCAGCAGATAGCTCAGCAAACTAAAGCGCCTGCTTACGCAGATGCAGGGACAGGGACTCCAGGCCCTGCCTGCCGAGCCGGCCTTACCCCCGTGTGTGCTGAGACAGTGACTGAGCGAGGGCATGGTGGCGGGCGCGCCTGTAATCCCAGCACTCGGAAGGCTGAAGACAGGAGGATCACTACAAGCTGGGTCTGTGTAGTGAGACCCTGTAGACCTTGTACTAAATACATTTTAAAAAATGTTTGGATCCGCATTGAAATGAAATAGCCCGTGCTACCTGAGCTAGAGTCAAGTAAAAAGTCCTCCTAAGAGAAATCAGACTTAATGAGAATCAAAACGGGCATCTTGAGCTACCTTAGGGACTGCTGGCTTGGAGAATAGGCAATGCCCAACTTAGGAAAGCGGAGGATGAGAAGATAAAAGTGAACTGCAAAGCAAGACCCTGTCT
>NDGM011191265.1:0-10851 GCA_002564305.1 Octomys mimax | reverse complement strand
AAAAAAAAAAAAAAAAGCAAGAACAATGAACAAGTGTTTGAAGGGGCAGGGAGTCCTAAAAGGATAAATGGCAATGTGTCTTTTACTTGAATAAATTTTTTAATTTACACTTTACATATTGATCACTCTTTGTTGTTGAGGTCTATAAGTCTCACTTTTTTTTTTTTACCTCTTTCATTTCTTTAAAACAGAGCACCAACAAAACAACAAACCTCACTCCTGGCATAACTCCCTAACCTGAAAAGGCCAGGTTGAAGGGGACAGAAAGGTGATATGCCATTCAACATGTGCTCCCAGTCTTGTTTTGTCTTTACTTAAATTCTGAGCAAAAGTTAAAAGCCTAAATGAAAACAAAAGAACAGTAATATGTGGATGTGTGTTAAAGACCAAGAATAAGAAGACAGTTGACATTTCCCAAATAAAACAACTAGTGGAAGAAAATCAACCAGGCTACTCGAGCACGGTCTATGACAGAAGGCTTTCTAGAAGGTGTCACTGGAGAAGGGTCCGTAGTTCAGCTAGCTTCAGGAATCATTGGTGAAGGATGCTTCTCAAAGACGAAGGAATTATTCTGTTGATTGGCAGCCATGGACATGAACAATTTGCACTTTAATGGAGAGAAAGAAAAGCTCCAATCACATACCAGGGTTTCTGGGGACGGGAAGCTGAGGGCCCACGACACTGTGAGGCTGCAGTGCAGGGTTCTTAGTCCCTGGGTTTCTTCCACTTTCAAAGAAACGCTGGTGTCCCTGTGGAATGTAAGCAGCTTCCTGACTTAACAGCAAGAGCTCAGTGAGTTGGAAACAGCTTTCTTTAAAAGGAAAAAGAAGGCTCATTTACTGTTTTTTTCATTTTTTTTTTTTTTTTTAGAATATCACCTGATTCATTTGGTCTTTATATCCCTGGAGATGATTAAAGTTTCAAAAGGAAACATGCTCTTTTGTAGCTTAATGACCAGTAACCAACTTAAATTTTGTTTGCCTTCAGAATTTTTAATTTGTCTTATAGGAAGGGGAGCCTGCATACCTTAAAAATTAGATCTTCTCCAAGCAGTGTGAATGCAGATTTGTTAATGGTTTCTTCAGGGTATACAATAAATTTTTCTTATTCTAATTGTCACCAGACAAGGTCTGAGAAATCCTCCCAAAGATGGAATGGTGACTTCAAACTGCCCCTCCCACCAGAGAATAAACTCATCTCTGGCTAGCACAAGAAAACATTTCAAGATGCGCCTGCATGAGCCATTGATAGATTTATTAAGCAGAGCTCAAGATGTACGCTCTCGGGAAGAGGTGCAAGGCTGGCCAAATAGCTCAGTGGATTAAAACACCTGTAAGCAGGCACAGGGGCCAGGGTTCAATCCCCAGGCCTGCTGTGCCAGCCCTGCCCCCGGGACACACTGAGATGGCAATTGAGCCTGGATGTGGTGATGCACGCCTGTAATCCCAGTTCTTGGGAGGCTGTAAATAGGCAGATCACTATGAGTCTTATCTAGTAGTGAGACCTTGAACACCTTGTAGACAGAAAATAATAATAATAACAGGAAGGGGTGCAGATGCTAGAGGGTAAGACACATCACATGCAGGATTGGGGGTATTTATGTGATCTTGGGGATGTTCAAGATGATCTAGAAAGTGTTTCCCTAGTGTCTGCCAGGTCTCTGGTTAGTGGGCTATGTTACAATGCAAACCATGTGCCTCTGTCTTAATTTTAGAAATATGATACTCAATAGCACCATTTCCTGGAGAATGGAAGTCTGTGGAATTTGTGGATTTATAGTACCAGAAGAAAAATACATTTCCCATTTTTAAACTTACTGTATCTTTAATACTCTAGGGAATTTAGGAGTGAGAAGGTGGAAAGAGGGTCAGGCCTGGGGATTTAAAGAGCCTTGGAACTCTGAGTCACTGGCTGTGTGAGGAAGCTACACGTTCCTCAACAGTACAATTTTTTACTCGACAATTTCCTTGTCTCTTTTCCACCTGTCCTTTTTTCTTCTGTCTTGTCTCATAATTATCTGCAATTATGAATTCAAGATTTCATTTTAGCTATTCCCCAATAAAAGCTATATCTTGAAAAATTCAATTGCCATAACCATATATATTATAAGTAGGTATGTAGGAAGGTAGCAGCATTATGCTCACCATGTGCAGGTACATATAAGTTTATTGCGGAAAATCCTCTCCCCAAATCCATGAATTATATGGCATAATCCTCTCTGGCTCAAGCTATTCTAGGAAATCATAACTCAAAGCGTAGACAAAAACAAATTGCAGTGGGGGCTCACTGGTCATTCTCCGAGGGAGTTTCGAAAAACTTGGCTCTTCAGCAAGAAATAGAATCTGAGACCTATGCAATCCTAGAACCTGGTGAGGGTGGAAACCAGAGAAGCCTGTGGGACCCCTGGGAAACTGGCTCTGGGCCAGGAACCCAAGTAGGATTCCAAAATCCTCTTCTTTAAAACTGTCATGAAAAACGGCTTTCGTTTGGGATGAGGGTTAAATTGGGATCAGGATGGCATAGCTGTCCCTGGGTCACTGCCCAGAAGAATTTGTGATTTGAGGTAGCAGTAATAACCAAGAAAGACAACACTCAGTACCTTGGGTGCAGGGCCAAGATTCTTGCTCTCAGAACAAGTGCAAGTGACATTTTCTGGTCAAGTCACCAATGTCTGCGCATCACAGGGACAAACAGGGACCCTTGCAACGTGCTGCTCTGGGGCTTCCTGTGCAGAGCCTGGGTGGGGTGTCACACCCAGAGCCCAGAAGAGCTGTGGAACACTGTGGGCCATCAAGTGGGTTAGGAAGACTCAGGAACTTTCTAGGGACTCCCTTTGCAGGTCCAGGACTGCTTTTGGCTGTCCCGGTGTCATTATGATTAATGCAGTCTGCACAGTTGACTAGCATAACACATAAGTATGATGAACCAGCCTCGGTCCAGTGAGAACTGGTTTTTACATAACATTTTGAGCTGTGCACCTAGAAAGGCTTTCTAAATGCTCCCATAGTTTGGTGAATGGTGCTCAATGCCAGCTCAGGAAGCTCACATCTGCATTGCTAATATCACCCTCCCAATTTTGTTGGCATTTCAGCCTCCCGTTTCTGCACCGTAATGTTAGAAAACCCTTGGCAAAGTCGCTTTCCCAGCAGAAGGTAGGCAAGCTCAGGGCTCCAGCTGTGGAAGCTGATCAAACGCACCGATGCACTCCAGGCCCACAATATGGAGTGGATCACACTCCCCCCTGACCAATGGAGCGGGGCCAGAATACAGTACCTCAGGCCCAAGAGCATCCAACCTTCCTTTTTCTGCTTAAAGGCAGGACAGGAGGCCCCACGGAAAGTTCCCCTTCCTGCACTGGGCAGACAGGCATATTGTTATCACCAGAGATGAGACACCACTGGGGCTGGGAGAAATCTGTGCAGACCTGGACAAGCTAGCACTCGCCTGCTTGGTCACTTCCCAGGTGATGGCTCGGGCCCAAGCCCATGGGTCCTGTTGATATAGGAATGATCTCAAGGCTTCTGTAAGGAAATTATTACAGCTCTCTACCTGCTACATGTCAGATACACTGAGTCTGGGTTCTCTAAAATCAAAGAATGAATTCTAGGAACCACAGAGGTTCAGAGTAGGAATACTTATCGAGGAGAGGAGACACAGCTCCTGAGAGGCAGGAGGGGACCCCAAAGAAGGTTGCCAAGGACCCCATTTTCCAGGGGAAGTTTTTATAGAGCAAAACCCGTATGGGTACAACATGGGTTAAAGCCATGAACAGCAAACAAGTATGGTTGCTTAGGTAATAGGGATCCAATAGGGAAACAACTCATACAACAAATGTGTATGGAAAGAACGAAGAACTTTTTAAGGAAGTGGTGAGTCCGAGGGTCTTGGTCACCCAACAAAGTGACTGATGTCTATCTAGACTTCATTAAGTCAACTTCCAACTTATCTCAGGCTTGGTCATTCTGTCTTTATCTTGAGACATGGCCTCCAGCAGATGCCATGGTTGCAATGGCTTTTCATCTTTGCCCTGACTCTCTCAAGAGCCCAGCCCTACCTGACTATCTATAACAGTTCTACCTGGCTGAGCTAAGTTACTGTCACATTTTCTCAGTGTGCAACTTGGAATATAAGTATTTTGCTCTAACTGTTTCCCTGGGCTCAGCTGGCCTATGGAGACTCCCTATATCTGTAAAGAATCTGTACACATCTCCTGCTAGTCTATTTCACATCAGCGTAATTCTCGGGCCCAACTGAAGCAAGGAGGAGAGAAGAATTAGAATTCTGTCTCCCATGTATTGCTTAGACTTGAGAACCAGAAAAATAAATAATTAGACTTGGGAAATAGAGAAGGCAAAGAAGACCTTTACACATGTCCCTGAGGAGAATGGGAGGATGCATAAGCACAATAGTAAAAAAAAAAATGTGCACAAAGATGCATTTATAACTCAGACCATCCTGGGACAAGAATCAGTAAGCTTCTGAGCCCTTAACATGGAGCTCATTAAAGGCTTAATTTGCATTTTCTTCTGAGGCTGGCAGGGACTTAAAAGCTGCTTTTGTTTAAAGCAGTAACTCTTCACTGGGGCCTACAGATGCCCAGTGGGTAACTAAAGCAGAACAAAACTTGATTTTCATTTCATATTTGTTTCTTTTATTACTTTAAAACTTTAGGTCAACTCTTCATACAGTCGTGGCAATCGTCTGGGGAGAGTTGGTCAGCCCTAAATTTACATAACCTATCTCATCCCCTTTCAAGATGACAGCACCAGCGCAAGGCATCTGCAGGGACATTCAGTTATCCCGACAGAGCCGGAAGTCTCCGGTGGTTCTGATCTGTAGTCACTTGGGGACCGCACCAACCAGAGATGATCACTGCGTGGAGGCTGAGCCGTCCTCCCAAGCTGGAAGGACTTATCCAGAACAGTCTTGCAAAACCAGAACTGAAGTAATGACCAACCGGATGCTGCCGCGTCCCCCCAACCCCGTGAAGCTGTTCCCGCCGTTTGTTGATGGACCAGTCTGATCTTTTCCATCAGAGCTGTGTGCCGATAGCTCCTCACACCAAAGCCCCTTCCCAGTTTCTCTTACTTTCAGCTCTTGCCTAATACACTAGCACATGCCTCTCAGCGATAAAAGGTGGTTTATATATCACTATGTCAAGAACCCGGCCAGCCTGAGTTAAGAGAAACTCCTTGGCCCCACTCTGATGACATAGCTTGCTTTGGGAAGCAAACTGAGATTTTTATTTTCTGCAATAAGAAAAGAGAGGGCCAGCCAGATAGCTCAGCGCACTAAAGCGCCTGCTCAGGCAGAGTACAGCAGCAGCAGTTCAATCCCGGGCATGCCGAGCTGGTCCTGCCCCCAGGATGCACTGAGATAATTGAGACTGGGTGTGGTGGCGCGCGCCTGTAATCCCAGCACTTGGAAGGCTGAAAACAGGAGAATCATTAGGAGTCTGATCTACATAGTAAGACCCTGTAAACCCTGTATTAAATACATAAAAAAGGAAAGGGAAAAAAGACAATGTATTTCTGATTATTAATAGACCTTATGAAGAGAAAAGATTATTTAAATTAACATCTGTATAATAAAACAAATATCTTCTTCTAGAATATATATGCTAATCTAATTTAGAAAAGCTAAAATATACATTCTAGAATAAATTCGCATCCATTTAAGCGCTGGTGTGGAGCCATTATTAAAGCTTAGTCTAATGGGTTAAGAAAGATCAGGGATGAACTGTTAAGGCTGGAGAATATATTAGCAGCTAGATTTGAAGCAATAATAGAAAGTATTCCATTAAAGTGCAATTCAAATATTTAGAGAAAGATGTATCTTCAATAAATGGTGTTATGAAAACTCATGGTGGCATGATTTTAATTTTAGGAACTCAGTTTAGTACAGGTAGATAGGGAAGATTTAGAGAGAGCTCTAAAAATCTAATGTGGATGCCAAAATTATTATCATTCTGTACTTTGAAATGCACAGTACATTTCTATCCTAGTTTAAAGCATGTGTATATTTAAATCTCCCCTTTTCATTCTTAATAAATAATAGCATTTTGCACACTGAATTGAAAATATTTCTTTAAGTAATGAATGTATGCCTATGGTACTGTATTCCACCTGATGATATATTGCTTAATTATCATAGATTATTAGCATTCCACTGCTACCAGGAACTCAGGAGTGTATGTTTTATTAAATGTAGGCTGCAACTTGCAGTAAGAAAGCTGTATTATGCTGACAAAGGATAGCTGTACACATATACACACAGACACACCACAGGCATGCATATAACTGAATTAAAGCCTCACAAAATAACGCCTATAAATTGTATAAAGTCTAATGCACTCTTATTTCTTACATTTTACATCCTTTTTATATCACCTTTTTTGTTTTAAAATACTGTTCATGGTATTCAAAATTAAAATTACCATCTACTGATGAATCTCAAGCTACAATTTGAAAACCACTGCCGTAGGAGTAGCTAGTCCAGATTTTCCCTTTGGTACCGGGATCGAACTCAGAACCTTGTGCTTGCTAGGCAGGCACTTAGGCCACTGAGCTATCTCCCCAGCTTCCTCTCAAATCTGATGAGGAGAGTAAAATTATTCTCTAGATACTTGTGCTGCTCACTTTGCATTTTCCTAGGTTTCCAGGAAGCACTAATTGTACTTTATTTTAATCACATGTCCTTCTGTATCCTCTCATTCAACTGAAAACTCCATGAGAATAGTTCCCATTCCTAACATTGTCCCCAGAGTCAGGCAGAGCAGTGTAAGTGATTGAATCTCTGGAAAGTAGGTTCATGTGGCCAGGTGGTATAAAGTTACCAGGGTGGGACAAAAATACTGGAATCAAAGTAGCCACTATTGCCCTCCTCCCCTTCTAAGCAAGAGCAGTTCTGTTGGCTGTGTTCATCAGAACAGTAAATGAAGAGAGAACTCAAAGTTGTGAGATAAGCTATATCAGGGCCCTAGTCCTACTGTTGTAAAAGTGCCACTGAGTAGCTTTAAAACACAGAAATTTGTTCTCGAATTGTATAAGACAGAAGTATGAAGTTGAGGGGTCAACAGGGCCATGACCTCTCTTCTAGCTTCTAGTGGTTGCCAACAATCATTGGCCCTTCTTGGGCTTCTGGATGCCAGGCACCAAGGTCTGCGTCCAGCCACATGGAAGTCCCTCCCGCGGTATCTCTTTTGTTTGCATTTCCCTCCTCTTACAAGAACATCAGCCACTGGATCAGGGCTGGCTTTATTGGGTCCTGCAAAGCTCCTGCCTCCAAACAAGGACATATTCATAAGTTCCAAGAGTTGGAACTGGGAAATATCTTTCGGGCGGGCACTTCCTAGCCTCCGATAGAAGCTAAACCAGAAGCCATCGAGAGGGAAATAGGATAGGAGGAAGATGGATAGTCAGGCAGGAGAGAAAGCAAGCACATTGCTTTCAGGAGCATTAATGAGACTGATTGGTCATGAAATATAGAGAAGTGTGAAGCACAAGAGGAATGAAGATGACTCTACGACATTCTGCTTTGGGTCATGCAGGGTCATGCACCATCGTCGTCCCTTTGATGCCTCTCCCAGGGACCTCGACAAATTTTCAATTTCCTTTCAAGACTTTATTCAAGTCGGATTTGGAGGTTTATTTCAGAATTCATATTACTGAAGGAAGCAACTTACCAGGGACCCAGGTTTATTTTAAATATAGTAAAATGAATGTTATTTGTGAAAGGATAGTTTTATTGTAAAAAGATGTGTCGTTGAATTTTAATCACAGTCTTACTATTATATGAAAAAAAGCAGATTAAGTAGAAAATATGTTACTAGTTCCTTGACGTTACTGAAGGTGATTACACAAAAGCAGTAAGATCCATATTTTTTGAAAATCATCGAATGTTGCTTGACGGACAGGCACCTTATTCTTCTGCATATTAGCAACTTGTTTATTTTCAGCTCGTAATTTATTTTAGAATGCTATAGTAATATTTTGTTCTAAATTTTTCAGTGATTTTTCACATTTAACTAGCTCTTAGATTTCACCTTTCATACATTTCTTCCCTCAACAATCTTTAGCCAGATTTCCTCATGTTGACAAAGTCTAATAGAATTAACCATAGTATTGCTTATGGAGTATGTACTATAAAAAGTGTGAAATAGCATAAAAAGATGGAAAATGCACACATATTTGTGTGAAAATATATATATATAGAGAGAGAGAGAGAGAGAGAGAGCATGCATTAGAGCTTAAATTTGAATATTCATATGTTGGGTTTTCTTTTTATAAGCCGTTTTGAACTGTTTATATTGCACATAGCTCAAGGAGCTGTAGCTCATTTAGCAAAGTATGTTCTACATACATACATGCTATGAGATTCTTTAGTCATGCTAAGATTTTGTAGATGATGAATGCACACCAGAAGCAAAATAAGCCATCCAGAAATAGACTGGGATATGTGCGAGTCTTAACCCATGAAAAAGGTATGGAGAGGCGATCTGCTAAGGAAACTGTGTAGGACCTCCAGGCGTCCCAAGGGGAAAGATGGAATCATCCTATTAGTGAGTTTTATATTACTGCAATAAAATAATTGAGATAAGAGGCTGAAAAAGATGACATATTCGTTTGGCTCCGAGTTTGGCATTTTCAGTACGGGATCAGGTGGCCCTGTGATGGAGCAATACATACCACAGGGCAGGTGGGAGAGCCAACTGCTCACTTCCTGGCAGCCAAGAGCAAAAAGATAAAGGAAGAAGAATCTCAGGTCCCGGTATTCCCTGCAAGGGTGTACCCCCAGTGCCCTGGCCTTCTCCCACTAGATGGTGATGGTGATGATGGTGATGATGGTGATGGTGGTGATGGTGGTGATGATAATGTTTCATTTCCTCCTCCTCCTCCTCCTCCTCCTCCTCCTCCTCTTCCTCCTCCTCCTCCTCCTCCTCCTTCTCCTTCTCCTCCTCCTTCTCTCCTCTCCTCTCCTCTTCCTCCTGGTCCTCCTCCTTTTTTTGTACTGGGGATTGAACCCAGGGTCTTTGCACTGAGCTACACTCCGGCCCTTTCTCACTTTTTATTTTGAGACAGAGACTTGCTAAGTCACTTAATTGTCCACAGTGTGCTCACACTTGCCATCTCTCTGCCCCAGCCCCCAAAAGAATGAGAATTACGGCCATCCACTACCAGACCCGGCTCCTTTCCACCACCTTTCAGTAGCACTACAAAACAGGGAACAAGACTTCAGCAGACTGGACCTTTGGGGAAAATTTACCCAAACCATTACAGATCCCTACCTTGCACTATACAGAAAAGTTAATTCCAGGTGGATCAAAAGCCCAGAGATATAGCTCAGCAACATAAACACCTGTCTGGCAAGTTCAAGGTCCCAAGTTCAATCTCTGGTACAAAAAAAAAAAAAAAAGAAGAAGCCCAAAGCTCCAGGCAAAGATAGAAGATTTTACTTACTAAAGAACAAAATATCTTTATGAGCTTAATAGTAAAGAAGGTTTATTTAATCAGGACACACACACACACACACACACACACACACATACACTCCAGCCTAAATTTCTCTGGAATCATAAAAGCAGATATCAACATGTAGAATAATTTCTTTGCACATTAAACATTTGAAATTCTTTACATAAAATATTTTTAATTGTTTCAATTTTTACTATCCCTATTCATTGTCTAGCTCATTTGCAATATAAAATCTTAGTCACTGTTTATGATTCCAAATAGTGAAATGAAAAAATTATTTATAATTTTAAGTAATGTGATTGGAGAGCAGCAAGGAATTGATCATTTTCATTATAGTGCATTTACTTTAGAAGGAATTGTATTTCTAAAATGAATTTTATTGCATGAAATATATATTTACTCTTTAAAAATAGTCCATGTAGGAAAAGGATCTTATAAATTCATCTGACATCCTAGAAACTGAATATTACAATTATTATTTTTCTAAACAATAACATATATTTTTAAAAGCTTTTGCTTTTGTTACTATTTTTCCATATAGAAGGAAACTGATTATCAATTATTACATAGTCTTGCAAGCAAAAAGGAGTGTTACTTGGCTCACAGGAAGCAAGTGGGAATGGAATTAGAAATGTAAAATTCGGTGGTGAGTTCTGAAATGGTGGGAGTGGGAAGAAATGGAAAAAACAGGGAAAATTACTTTTAATAAAAGTTCTCAAAGGGCTGCAGAGATAGCTCAGTGCCATAGCCTGGCAAATGCAAGGTCCCAAGCTCAATCCCCAGCATCACAAACAAACAAACAAAAACAGATTTTGAAATCTTTGACAACAAATTATTCTATAGAGTGAAAAGTCTAGAAAGGAGTGATTGGAGAGTCCAGGTGATTTCAGAGAAAGAAAATAAAATAATGTCATGCTATCTTTTATTCAACTTTCTTTGGGCTGTCTTAAACCTGACCATGTACAGCATCCTTTCTGTGGAAATGCATCACATGGGCTGGCAAGATAGTTCCGTGGTCTAAAGCGCCTGCTTAGGCAAGCTTAGGCAACCACAGGGACCACGGTTTGATTCCTGGCACCACATGCCATGCCAGTCTGCCCCCAGTGCAGGTTGAGCTGGACACCAAAAAAAAAAAAGAAAAAATAAATGCATCACAGATAAAAATGCTGCTAATTAATAATAATATGACATTTATGAAATGGTCTGTATCATTTGACATGCTTTCATGCAATTTCTGTTACTTAGTCTTTACCAGCACCCATTCAAAGTAGCCAGAGCAAGTATCATTTGCTACATTTTCTGGAAGATCATGCTATTAAGTGAAAACTGATTTAAGGTGGTTTAGTTTTTACTTTTTTTTTTTTTTTTTTTTTTTTTT
>NDGM011191259.1:0-10231 GCA_002564305.1 Octomys mimax | reverse complement strand
TACTGGGGATTGAATTTAGGACCCTGCACTTGCCAGGCAAGCACTTATTCTACTGAGCTATCTTCCTGAGCCCTAAGGTATTTTAAACTATGTTCAATTTTCAGTTTACTCCAGTTATTCTGGAAAATTAAATCCCTTCAGAGATGCAACCCTATTGTCTGGATTCAAATTTTGTTTTATAGAGAACAGAAAAGAACCCATGAAAAGAATAGAATTTCAAAACAAGATAATAGGAAATTAGCAATGGTTGTTACATTGCATATTGTTATTTTTAAAGTAGGTGTTCAGGTTACCAGATATAGGGATAAAAATTGATCAAACAATTAGGCATTAACTGTTCCTTTCAATAAACCAATAAAAACTAGTAGTACAATTATCTATCTTGTATATATATATAATTTTTCCCTGCCTTCTTTCTATTTTTTCTCCTTTCTCCCATCCAAGTTGTTCTTTCCGTTTGAGCAGTTTCTTTCCATTTCACAAGATATAGTACCTTTGTGATTTTACTTTTCCAGATTCTTACATTAGGAAGATAATACGATGCTTACACATTCGAGTCTGATTTATTTCACTTATGAGTATTGTCTTTAGTTGCATCCATTTATCTATAAAAGCCTTGAATTTATCTTTTTTATAGTTGAATAGTACTCAACTGTATAAAGCTACCCCGTCTTTTAATCAGTTCCTGAGTTGATGGATATTGGGCTGTTTCCAAGACTTACTTATGAAAAATTGCACTGCTATAAATATGGAAGCACATATATCACTGTGGTATGATGTTTTCAATTCTGAAAAAATACCCAGGAGGGAATGTAGCTGGGTGGAATGGGACCTCTAATCCTAGGAATCTTCACACTTATTTTCAGCATCTGAATTCAATTTTACTAATATTTGTTCTCCTTCTGTTTCCTTACCTTTGCATAGCAAGTCCCCAATTTACTAATGAGAACAGAGAATGCTTGTAAGTCAGATTTATTCACAAGTCCAAGAAAGTGAGTGTTATGCACCTTTGACATAACTATACAATGTGTGTTACTGTGGGCTTTCTAGCAGTCCCCTCCACATCACCAATGCTTTTCCTTTTGCTTCTGGAAATTCTGGGCTCTGAATGAGCACTGTACTACTGTATACTATTGCAGTATATAGTAATCACACGGCAACATGAGTTACTTCTGCAATTTGTTTGCATCTACAAATGTTTATAGGGTGGGGTTTGTTTGTATCTGTAAAAGTCAGCAATTCAAATGTTTTTAAGTCAGGGACTTACTGTACTTCCTACTCATTCATAAATTGTACAATTAATTTTTGTTTGTTGGTTCAGAACAAGGATAACAAATCCAGCTGTGTCCTGGGTATTTTTGTAGAGATAGTCTCCTGATATAAAATTGGTTTTGGTATCTTTAAAGAGTTATAAAAGAAACAAAACCCAAACAAATAAAGAATAATATGTGACAAAGACCATATATGGCCACAAAATGAGCCTAAAGTACTTAACATTTTACAGATTATTTATCTAAAGTTTATATTTTATTGATTAAAAAACCAATGTTGAGGACTTTTTCAATGTCATGGTACCAATCAGCCAGTTTTAAGTCCTTAGATTTCTGAATATATTCTAGTCATCTTTCCTTTCTAAGTTGCCTAAAAGTTTTTTTTAGTCCTAGTCCTGTCTCAGCAAAAATCATTCCATATGTTAGATAAGTAAATCCTACTTTCTACTTTTCCTTAGTTTCACTTATTTCTTTACCTCAAGTAGAAGCTGTGTTCTTCAATATTATTGGACAGTTTACAAATGTTCTTTTTTGCTCATTATACTACAGAAAGACATCCCTTAAATATCTGTATAGGTGATTCCATTTTTTTCTCTTTGATATCTTGATGATAACATGTATAAACAGTGGTTTTAAAATGGTGCTCCATTTGGGGATGCTCTGTATAGAAATGAGTAACTCTCCAACTCTTCCACCTTTGGTTCAATCAGAAAAACTACACTTTTTTCATGAAGTGGGCTTCCAAGCAATGTTTTATTTGAATATACTTGAAGATGGGGGGGAGAGAGAGAGACAGACAGATAGAGACAGAGAGAGACAGAGACAGAGATTGAAAATCAACTTTTATGTAAACCATTGGCGAGGTCTACAAGGAACCATAAAGATTTCCAAATATATCTCAGGGAATAGTGAGAAGAGCAGGTACCACATCATTCCATCTCCTGGAGACAGAGATAAGGCTTAATACTGTAATTAAGCTTGGATTTCCAGTTCCTTGTGAGAAATTAAAACATTACAAAATAGGCTGGAAGTGAATAGTTACAGTGCATATATATTTTTTTAAATTTAGTACAGGGTCTACAGATCTACAGGGTCTCACTATATAGATCAGACTCTCAGTGATTCTCCTGTTTTCAGCATCCCAAGTGCTGGGATTACAGGTTTGTGCCATCATGCCCAGTCTCAATCCCAGTCTCAGCACATCCCGGGGATGGGGCTGGCACGGCATGCCAGGGATTGAACCCCATCCGCTGTGCTCTGCCTAAGCAGGTGCTTTAGTCCACTGAGCTATCTGGATGGCTCTTTGCAATACATATCCTCAGTTAACCATTTGCTGAGAATTTGACAGTTCTTTGAGAGCCTGAAAAGAATCTACATATGTATTCACAATTGATTGACAAAGGAATAAATGTCAATCAGTGGATGAAAAAAAGACTTTACTAAATGATACTTATACAATTTGATATCATCGGTAAAAAAAGAAGCAAATAAAAACCTTTACTAAAATATCATATACAATAGTTAACTAAAAAGTAGATTCTACTTAAATTTAAAACATTTAGAAAAGAATCATAGAAAATTTCCGTAACGTTGGCTAGGCAAAGAGTTGTAAGATTTATCCACAAAAGTACAAGCTACATGCCAAAAAGAACCCTTCAGATAAATTGAACCTCATGAAAATAAAAATCTTTTGCATTACCAAAGACCATACAAAAGGTATGAAAAGGCAAGCTGTAGAGTGTGAGAGCAATATATATATATATATATATATATATATATATATATATAACTTTTTTAGAACTCAATGGTAAGGAAAAATACAATGAGGAAATAAACAAAAGACATAAGGAAGTTTTTCACTGAGGAAGAAGTATGGATGCAATTCAGGTATGTGAAAAGATGTTTTAACATCATTAGTCACCAGAGACATACAAATGAAAACCACTGAAAATTCACCACAGATACTGTGGCTAAAGAGTAGTGAAACATCAAAGAGTGGTGAGGATGCAGTACTGAATCACTAATATTTTCCTAATAATAATGAATATGGTACAGCTATTCTTGGAAACAATATGAGAGTCCTAACAAAACTAGACATGTACGTGAAATACCCTATGTTCATCGTCTACCATCAAAATGCAAAAACTTAATTATGGGATGCAATTATCACATGACTCAGAAATTGTACCTTTGGTCATTTATCCTGAAAGAAATGAACATTTAAATTCACACAAAAACTTGTGTATGGATATTAACAGCAGCTTGATTTGTAATAGCCCAGAATGGGAAGCATTCCATATGTGCTTCAATGGGTGAATCGTTATACAAGATATGTTATACTTACAGCGTGGAATACCATTCAGCAGAACAAAGGAGCAAACTTCACATGTGCAACATGGTTGAATCTTAAGAGAAATATGATGAATAAAAAAGCCCAATCACCAAAGGACACACTGTGAGATTCAATTTCTAGAACATTCTTGAAATGTCACATTATAGAGATAGGAAACGTATTATTTTTTGCCATGGGTTAGGCATGGGTGTGAGATGGTTGTAATTACACGAGGTTGTCATTATAAGCAAAGGAGCCCTGTGGTGAGAATGCAGCTTTATATCTTGATGGTGATGGTGGGCACATAAATATGCATGTGACAATATTGTGCAGAACTCTACACTTTACACACACATGCACACACACAAATGAATACATGGAAAATTACATGATGTTAGTTTTGGGAGAAACTGAATGAAGGCTATACAAGTACCTGGATGTTTTCCTGTACACGTTTCAATTTCCTGTGGATTTATTGCTATTTCAAAATTTTAAAATTAGAAAAATACCAATAAAAAACTAAAACAGCTTTTCCAGAGCTAAAAGAGTCAAGAAAAAGAAAGTTAACTTTGTTTCTTCTCTTCTTATAGGATCTGTACCTGCCTCTGTCCTTGGATGACTCAGACTCACTTGGTGATTCCATGTGAAGGAGGAGAGAAAATATTCAGTCCAGAGTACAAATCCAAGCCTACTGTGACAGTAGGGTACTTTTGCTCAAGTGTCCAACAGGGCTATTGGTGCTTTCAAAATATTATTTTTTGTTGTTATTATTTTTCAAAACACACTGTAGTATGTTGGGTTTATTTTCCTGTGATTTCTCCTCTGGGCCACTATCCACAGTCACCAATTATGAGAGATAGATTGATAACCATCCTTTATGGTATCTTTCCAGGGATGCAAAATGTGCTAATCCATGACCTTTCTACTGAATTACTATATACCTTCATTGTCTTACTTTTCTTCTAAACAGCAGCCTTCTTTCTGTAGAGGGTTGTTTACCTGAATAGCACTTAAAATGTTTGTATGAGAGAAAAGTCATTGGCAGATCTAAGAGTGACAAACACAAGTGCCCCTTGTCTCTGGAACTTAAGCATGCTGGAGGCTTTCAGGAGGATGGCATGGTAGCTCCCCAACCTTGCCACTCACTTCTGATGGAGCCCCAATTTGTTGGCGAGCACCAACTCTGGCTGTCAAAGGGGAGAAACACCAGCAACATAATTATGACACCAGATACTTAGGACTACGGTGCAGGGTTAGTTAAAAGAGGTAAGGCAGAACTGGAAATGCAGATATTTCAGTAGAGTTTGTAAAGCACAGTGAATTCCTGGTCAACCTTTCCACTAAGGCAATTTTGGAATCAATAAGCAATTGATGAGTCTGGAATAAAGGATGTCATATACTTGATTCCTCTAGGAGGCTGTCTAACATAGCAAGTTATGTACTACGTGAACATTGTGGTATCTATCTATCTCTGTTCTATTGAATGCCTTGTAAACAGCCAATACTGAAAACACTGTGAAAATTTGTTTTCAGGTCTGACACCTTTCAGTCGCTTTTTATAGCAAGAAACCAGTACCCTTTTTATATAAACTCATGTCTGTATTTCAGGAGCAAACTCTTCAGGCTTCTTTTTTATAAACTGGTGATTTTTCCTTTGTCTAAAAAACACAGCAGAAAATTTACCAAAAAAAAATACAGAAGAATAACGTAGTTTAGAAATCATGCTGTCACTGCCAAACAGAAACTTTCAGGAGAAAACAAAGTAAATAGCAGAGAGGCCAATTCAATAGAATCAGTCTTTTGATAGCTTTTTAACAGTTATGCCTACATTAATAATTTCAATGTGGACCAGACTTTTTATTATATTTTAAATGAAATGTTATGACATATTTTAAGCAACTTTTTAATCTATAATCCTAATATTTCATACTGAAGATTCCAAATCCTTTCACTCGTCTTTAACATTGGAAAGGATTTCTCTTGATTAAGGACTGATCATTTGAAATAAGTTCTCAGTCTTTGAGGTACAGGTTCATACCACTACTTTTTGTCTGTAATCATAGCCCATAATGGTAAAGACAACTAAATTTAGGTAAAAGTCATGCATGCCAATTCTGTGTTTGCTTTTAGCAGATATAGATTTCCTTTATTTCTTTGTAATTGTTCAGATATTTTGAAAGATGCAACATTTGAAGAAAAGATCTTGTTTGCCTACTGAATGACTTACAATTGTCCCTCCACTTTACATGGAATAAGCTTGCTGTGTGTGTGTGTGTGTGTGCATGCGTGTGCACATGTGTGTGTGTGTGTGTGTGTGTGTGTGTGTATAGTTACTTCACAATTAGGAAATACAAGACAACCCAACATGGATCAGTGGTAACTTGGTGGCATTGCTGATCTGCAAGTAAGATCGCAAGGTGGAAGGAATAGCTAGATGCCCTCAACATATCTCAGTTGTCCTTAGTTACTGGAAACATTTCTGGTTCAGAAGTGAGATGATGCTAATACTGGTTTCTGGTTAAACTGGTCATTGGAGAACCCTCGATTGTCAAGATGTCCTTTTGTCTTCTTTATTTGTAGGCACATTTGAAACCATTAATCTTCTTTACTCAGCACTTATTTTTTTTTTCTAGAAGCTCAGGGTTTTTGTAGTCCCTGCAAGAATAATTTATAGTTAATTCAGAAAAAAATGCTACTTGTGATTAGAGGGTAAAAGGTTTATTCTTAAGCTTGAGGTTAGACCCTTACACACAAACCCATGTGGTCTTTCTCAAGATCTCATTGAACTCCATACACTTCTTTGAACCTGAGAAAGTGGAGATGGAGACAAGATAATGACCTTCTGGGATGGTACATCCAGAAGAAAAATCCAGGCTTTGTTATGCCCATGTTCCACATTAGCTCTCTGATTGTCTGTATCACCAGAAAATACACATGCCTGTGGCATATATATCACAAGAAAATATTAAATGGATATGATTTATTTAGAATAATCTTTGATCCAATACTCTTCTATACCAGTAGTACAGCTTCCATCTTTCTTTTAATCAGTTGTGAGGAAATGTTTCTGTGCTGCCACTTCAGGTGGGCTCAGTATAATTAAAAATTCAAGTTGAAAATAATAATATTTTCAACTGGTCAATTTGTAGGGCAAACTTTTGTGTGTAATTAAGCCCCTTCAGCCCCATTATTCATCATCACTTTCACCCAATCCAACTTTACCACACTTTTCTTATTTTGCTGACTTTTGCACGGTCATAAAACAACAAATCAGTAAGCATTTGCCACCACTCCTATAACTTCTCCCTTAACTTTACATACACCACACACACACACACACACACACACACACACCCCACCATCACCATCACCACCACCACCACCACCACCACCACCATCATCTGTTGCTTGTTCCTACCTCTTGAGTTTTCTTCCCTGCAGAGCTAGAAATTGGGACAAGGAAAGGGAAATGTATATAGATGAGGGCTGGGCTGAACAAGTTACTTCTTAAGTAGTGTTAACTAGAAGTAAATTGAAGGAAAAGCTCCTTTTCTCTTCATTGTTTTGGAAAGGATAGCCATTAGCATGACTGCTTTGTGTCCTTACGGACTTTAGTGTTAGCCTAGACTGAAGCATATAGTTTTCTAGCTGGAAGGAACCTTAAAAATGAAACATCAACTTCAAATTCCTCATTTGCAGGCCAGGAAATGGAGATGCAGAGGTAAAATAATTTTTTCAAGGTCAGAGTTGACCAAGGGCAGGGTTGGGATTAGAACCCACATCTTTTTCCTGTTATTCCAAGGCCTTTTCCCACTAACCAGTATTGCCTTCCACTGGGCTCCCAAGAATTTTTTCCCAGGATCATGTTGCATGTTGGAGCCATATGCTGCTGCCCTGAACTCAGTGGAAAATCTATCCAACAACCTAATATGATCCTTTCTCCCTACATTCACATGATTCTCATTTAAAATGGGCTGAACGTGTCCTCAGAGAGGGAAGAAATGAGAATCAATAGGAACAATGATCCATACATCTCAGGGATCACTGCCCCAACCTTGAGGTTCCCCCTCAACAGACCCTAAGTTCCTGATCTATCAGAATGTTACGGAAGGCTGGTCATCCCTCTCAGTGTACCTCGTGTCATGTCATGCTTGTTGGTCTTCCCAGGCTATGTGAAAGTTTGTTTCCAAAGGAAGGAAGGCAGAAAGGAAGAGGAGAATAATAATTTGCTTAATCTTGACTTTCTGTGATGCCTTTTCAACATTCTTTAAAAAAAACTAGGGTGGCTACCATTACTACTGGCAATGATTTCTTTTTAAAATATGTAAGATCAGCTAGGTAAAATATTTAGTCTTTCTGTGGTTGCCTTCATTCACAGTGTCCCCATAGCCATCTTGCCCTAATAGAGACAATTTCCAGGTATAATCAAGGGTTTGTGTCTAAAATATACCCTGGCTGATCTTAAACATTGTATCCTTGTGTTTGCACTAAAATAGCAAGCAGTGTGCTCTTCACGCCATACCCATTTTCTTGTGTACACTTCTCCTGTGGCCTTCCATAGCAGAAACCAAGGCAAAAAGGTCTTAGCATGGAGTTTTCTATGCAATAAATCTCTTCTCTGGATCTAAGGGGTAACATTAATTGATTTCTAAGCGACCTCCTACTAGGCTTTCCCCACTCCCTAGGTATTTCTTCACCTTTCTGCTTCTTCTCCCCAGTCACAAGTAACTAAAAAACTTTAAAGTGGATGTCAAATTATCTCTCCGATTCTTCTTAGTATCACCTCGTTCAAGTTTTAGACCAGCAATTCAGTTCTTGACTTGGTCAGTACTGTGTTTCCATTAATAATGTTTATAATATGCTGTGTAGAGATGTCCCCAATCTCCCTCTCAGATTGATTCTAAATGGAATTTCTTTGAACACACACACACACACACACACACACACACACACACACATCCCTTCCTGAGACAGGTGAATAAGCATACCAATCTCCCCAATGAGCTCTAGTGCAGTGATAGGTATGTTTCAAAGAATCATCCCACCTCAGAAACATCTTTGTCAAGAGACTTCCCTAGACGAAATCAGTGGGATGATGTACTTTGGGTGACCTCTCTCTCTCTTTTTTTTCCAAGGAAAGGAAGGAAGGAAGGAGAGAAATAATAAAAAGTGACTGTAATCTGTTCTAAGTCATGATACATGACCAAGATCCATAATAACTCATTTTTGCCCTCTCTGAATTAAGAGATTTGGATTTTAGGCTCAGACTGATTTCCTAAGTAAATCATTTGTTGCTTGAAGCCCATCTGGGGCAAAGACGGGGCTGACATCCTATGAACTGGGACATGGACCCCAAGAGGCAAAGACTAGGTAGTCGTCCAGCCACTGATGGGATGTTAGGAATGATCTGGACTCTCTTTTGTAGCAATACAATCTTGGAAATGGAGACTGTCCTGGGTGAACAGTATGGAGTTTAGAAATTGTCACATCTCTAACTGGCCTTTGAAGGTAGCCCCATCTACATCTGTGTGGCCCCAGTGTAAGTTTTCTTCTTTGTAGGCATGACCATCTGAAGCAAGAACAGTTCATTGATTCTGTATGCCTGCTTTTTGGCTGGAGATGTATGAGGCTTTTGCTGGTCCACACCAAGTAGATTTATCTTTGTCAGCCCTTAAAGGCTATAGCTATGTACTAAGACAATACAAGACATTTCTTAAAAAGTGATATACAACCTAATTCTTCCTCTGGCTAGCACACCTTACTTTACTAGTAAGTAAAAAGCTAGAGAATCTTGTTACACTAGTTAAGACATAAATGTGGGGAGGGAAATTCATTTTTTATGTATTTGGTTGTTACAGGGTCTCACTATGCAGCTCAGAATCAAGGTGAACCTCCTGCTTTCAGCCTCCCCAGCTCTGGGATTACAGGTGTGCACCACCACACCTGGACTCTCGCTGGCTCAGCTCACTCTGGGGGCAGGGCTGGTGTGGCATGTGGTGCTGGGGATCGAACCACAGTACCTGGGCTTGCCTAAGCTTGTCTAAGCAGGCGCGTTAGTCTGCTGAGCTATCTTGCCGGCCTGGAAAACGCATTTCTAAAGCAACAGAGCACTGACTCCAGTGAGAATCCTACCACAGGCTGAGGGTGTCAGCAGCTTTTAGCCCCTTCCACATTTTCTCATTAGAGACTAGCAAACATTTTCTCCAGAAGCCTGTCTTTCAGTATGCCTGACTGATGCATATATCCCCTCCTGATCCTTCAGAAAAAGGTGCCTTCCCACTGTCTCCTCTGCTCTGCGCCCCAGACCTTGCTTTCTTCCCCAGAAGTCAAATATGATCTTTACACCTAGCCTTTTGTTGATACTTCCTTCTTGTTTTCTTTATTTAAACTCTATGCAGACCTTACATTTTGGCCAAGCTAAGTGTGACATTTGGTTCACTTTTGACAAGACTAATCTTTTATACTTCAGTTTATTGAGTTCAACTTTTTCTGTAATGAAAGGCAATTTTTTCTTACATTTTATGCCTGGGGCTAGAACTCCTTTTGGAAATAAAACATCTTGCTTATCCTGATTAGAAGGGCAGGTTAGTTGGGAGAGGTCAGACAGCACAACAGAAGTGAGAAAAAA
>NDGM011191253.1:0-15347 GCA_002564305.1 Octomys mimax | reverse complement strand
GAGCAGGTAGGCTGAGAGAAGGCCACTCACTAGTATGGCAGCAGTGTTTGTTCTTTCAATAGCAAGATCTTATAAGTCACATGGACAGGGAGACAGCCCACAATAAATAAGGCTCGGCAGATGGTCTGAAAAACTCATGAAGTAGTAAAGGAAGTTGCGGGCCTCAATGAAGAAGGGGACAGTGACACTAAGACAAAGACTTGGAAGGGACCAGCTAAAGTCACCTCCTGCGGGCTGCACACTTGGCCTCCTACCACACCCCTTGTTACAGCCTCGCTGTGAATCTCAGGGATGTGCCTCACACTGCTGGAGCCGAGGACAGTCTCAGTGCCTCCCCATAACCTGGTCGGACACTGCAGCACCCCAGCAGACTGCCACGGTGTGTCAACAAACTCCCTGCCCACAAGATAAACTGGTGGCCTCCATCTCAGATGCCATGGACCGTCCACTGCGAGGGCAGAGCACCTTCTTACAGTAGATGAAGTTGATGCTAACAGTGTCCAGTTCAAACCCAGGCCTCAACTCTAGCTGCCCCAAGACCCTAGAAAGACTCCAGAATCCAGTCGCTGCTGGAGAGCAGGGGAACAGGCTGTGGCAGGTCTCCAGGAAGGCCTTGGGCCCTGCCTTCATGGAGGGAGGCTTGCTCCCGGAAGTCTTCCTCCTCTTCTTCAAAGAAACCATTCTCCAGGGCATACGGGCAGTCAGGGCTGGAAGCAGCCTGGCATGCCCCCTTGCACTCTTGGATTGACTCGTAGAGGCTGTACAGCTGGCAGAGCAACGACATGTCAAACTGGCGGAGGCCAACCATCTCCTTGCGCAGCAGCGCCAGCGCGGCGTCCAGGTTAGGGGGCTTGGAGTGCGGCCCCGCCGCCCGCGCCCCGCCGCAGGCCGCGCCTCCGCGACTCAACTCCTCCTGGATGCGCCACTTCTGAGCGTAGAGCCGCTCCAGGTGCCGCCAGCTGCCCGCCGCGCCTCCCGCCGCCTAGTGCAGCAGTCCGCTCAGGCTTTTGGGCAGCGGTGGCAGCTCGTCCACCCGCAGACCGCGAAACCCCGAGCCCGCTCATCGCGTGGCAGAGGACGCCAGCGAAACGCCAGCCGGCCAGCCCGCGGTGGCCCGCGTCCTCTACTTTCCTTTACAATCTGTTTATTGACCTGTATTTTGAATGGTTGCTACTATCTGTATGCAAATACAAAATTGTTTTGTTTTCTCAGTGGATTTTTTTTTTTTTGTCTAGTTTTGCCTCTTACCTTTATATTTACTTCCTTTCATATTAAAATAGCTATACCAGCTCTCTTTTGATTATACTTTTTTCTTACTATTCATACTTTCAAATTTCTGTATCTCTACATTTAGGTTATGCGGGGGAGATAGCTCAGTAGAATACGTGCTTGCCTGGCAAGCGCAGGGCCCTGAGTTCCATCCCCTGTCCCACAAAAAACACCCCCCCCAAAAAACCAGCTACATTTAGGTTATGTCTCATGTAAAGACCATAGAACTATTTTATTTGAACAAACAAACTAGGTTTCTTTTATTAAAAGAATGTAAAAATTTAAAAAATTTAAAAAAAGAATGTAAAAATGTAAAATATTTAGTCTATTTACATTTAATGTAATTGCTGGTATATTTGGTTTTACGTATATCCTATTATTTTTAATTTCTTTTCATGTGCAGGGTCTCACTGTGCAGCTTGGACTCATGGTGATCCTCCTGTCTCAGGCTTCCCAGTGCTGGGATTACAACATGTGCTATCACAGCCTGTTTTGTTGACCGACTCAGCACAGGCTGGCATGGTATATGGTACCAGGAATCGAGCCCTGGTCCTCATGCTTGCCAGGCAGGTGCTTAGACCATGCAGCTATCGCTTTAGCCCCTGTACTTTCTTTCACTAATTGGAAATGAAAACATGTCTCTGTTTATTTGTATCTAATATAAATAGGCATTATTATAGTTTGTGTCTAGATGTCCCCCAAAGCCTCATGCAGTCATGGGATGGGCTTCTAGAGTTTGTGATTAATTCATGATCCAATGTGGGGATTATGGGTGAGTGCTGCACCCACCCTAGCATGGGTGGCCTGCACATAATATAAGGGGGGGGGAAGAGTCTTCATCTCTGCCTCCTCCCTTTTTGCTCTTGCTGCTTCTGCTGTTTTCTGCCACCATGAACTGCTGCCCTCTCCCATGTGCCACTCTGCCTTGGAGCCAGCTGATTATGGACTGAAACCACAAACTGTGAGCTAAATAAACCTTTCTCTCTTTGATTTTGGGCATTGGATATTTTAAAAATTCAAAACATTTGATTTATGACAAAAGAAAATAAAGAAGAGATGAATGCTCACATTCATTAAAATTTTGCTAATTTTATCAGTAGATGGTTGTGATGCATAGTAGTGGCATTTGTCTTGGGGAACTGGTATGTATTCATGTTGGATCTTGGTCACTCTTACTCCCTCTTGTCTCTGCTCTTCTCTTTCCCCCTTTTCCTAGATCCTCTTCTCATCTCCACAGAGTCTACCTCTCTATTTCCTACCGTCTCTCTTTCATTTTGATCTTTAAACTATTTCAATTTAACTATGTGATATTTAACCCTCTGTGTCTAATTACTTAGTAGGATGATCTCAAGATCTTTCTGTTTTCCTGGAAGTGACTCAAGTTTATGGGCCCTTCTATCCCTATATTTGAACTCACTGAGGTAGATGATACTCTTGTTTTGCAGAGTAAGCTGTGATGTAGGGATACGCTAGTTTCCCAAAGACACCAACCAGCATCCGATCCAGAATCCAGGGCTATATAGCTCCAAAGTAACTCTGACCAGATGAATTGCTGAATACTTCTCACTCTTACGTGGTTTTATAATTTACTTCTTAGTTTATTGACTTGTCAATGTTTTGCTGATTCTCATAGAATACTAGGATGATATTATAGTCCATTCAGGCTGCTATGACTAAATATGTGTCATAAATTAGGTGGCTTTATGAACATCAAAAATTTTTTTTTTACTGTTCTGGAGGCTGGGAAGTGCAAGGAGGCAGGTTCAGTGTCTGATAAAGTGCCCTACTTCATAGATGATGCCTTCTTGCTATATCCTCTTCTAGTAGATGGGGCAAGGTAGCTCTCAGGGGTTTCTTTAATAAAAACGCTAATCCCATGCATGAGAGTCCCACCCTCACCACCTCTTAAAACCACCACATTGCAGATTAATTTCTCGATATGAATTTGGGGCAACACAAATATCTAGACTATAGCACTTGGATCAAAGGATATTCCTAAAAAGATGAAAAATGAGAAGAAACCCGCTACTTCTTTCTGTTACCTCAAAAGCAAAATGACATGCTTTTCGTTTTGGAGTGGAAGAGTTACATCTGTCAGTCTAGATTGCCATCTAACCTTCTTTTCCCATCAAATGGCCCACAGAGAGAGGACATTATCTTGCACAGTGAGCATTTGCTAACCTCTATTAAAAAGAAGTATTTAGAGTCCCAACAGTAGCTATTATTTGCCGAGTGCCTGTTGTGTGCCATGTGCCAGGTTAGCCCCATTTTACATACCTTATGTTCAATCATCAGAACATCCTTGGGAAGTCCTTATTTTTATTGCTATTATACAGGTTTGGCGACTGAGATGCAGAGAAGGGAAGAACTTGTCTCAGGGAGTTTCAGCTCTAGAATTTGAACCCTGATATGGTGTTCAGAGTAGGGATTCTGGGCTATTGGATCATGGGGCACTCTACTCGTTAGTGGGTTAGCCACCGGTGCATTCAAAGCTGAATGTGCTGTTAGATGGTGGGCCCCTGGGGTGTAACCCAGAAGAGTATATCTCCCTACAAACTCTTCCCTTTGCTCTCTGCTTCCTAGCTGCCATGGAGTAAGCAGCTGTCCTCTATCCAGACTCTCCTACCATGAAGTTCTTGCCCTGGAGTTAGCCCAGCGTGGACTGAATCCTTTAGAAACCATGAGCCCAAATAACATCTCCTCTTTTTAATTGTGAGTCTAGGGTGTTCTGTCTGAACCAGAGGAGTGTGACCTGAGAGAAACTTCTTTTGGACCGTGAAGATTGCTTATTTCTGTATTCACTGCTCAGAGCACCAAGCCCAGAACACAGAAGGAACTTAATAAATGGTGTTTGCTCTTTCCAGATAAAGTGATAACACAGTGCAAGTTCAGGGGAGAGTGGCCAAGTAATAGAATGAGGCTTCCTTGTGTCTTGCCAGAGAATGTATACAGCACCTCCGGGTTGGTCCCTCAGAGCACCCTGAAGGTCATGACTCGCTACAGTGTCCAAGTGTCAGGTAAGGATCACAGCAGCTACTGCTGCAGGCTCCACTCTGTTATTTGCTCTAAATATTTCCTGATGGCAAATGTTATTGATCTGACAGTTTATTTCCCGAGACACATTAGTGCCAAACTGACGAGATATGAAAGTCTTGCAGTAAGGAAATTGGCCCTGTGAATGGTTCTCCTCTGGGAAGATCCTGCTGTACTTATGACTGTACTAATGTGATGAAGAGGTGGCAAATACAATTAGCTGGCTTGGCTGGTGATTTTCCAATCATGATGTTTGGGGATATTATTAGATTAACTGTAATTGAGCTTAAGGTGATCTGAAAATAGCCAAACTACTGTGAAAGTCATTCACTGTTTTGGCTCCATTCTGGACGTTCATGAACCGGGTGGACCGATGACATTTGGATGTGCTGAGACCAGGGGAATTGTGCCAGAATGGTCCTGGCCCAGCTCTCAAATTCTGTTCCTTTTAACTTTGTCACTAGTAAGGTGATGATTTCTGCATCAACTTTCGTCCTCTCTCGACTTTCACCGCCATCATTATCATTTAGAGCTTACTACTTACGGCCTTGTTCTTATTTCTTCTATAATTTATTCAGTGTATACTGAAGTCATCTTCATAAGGGTAATTGCCATTAGCTGTCATAACAAACACCTGAAATTTCACGGGTTCAGTAGCACAGAAGTTTACTTTTTATAAAAAAGTTATTTTTATCAGCACATATTTATAGTATATAATGATTACGTGACTTGTGGGGAGTTGGTAAATGCACATAACATACCTCAACACCTTCATTCCTCCTTCTCCCCATGTCCTAGAAGTTTGCCTCCTGTGCACATAAAAGCTGAGGCGGGCTGTAGGGGCTCTGCATCTTCAGGTGAGTCAGGGACCCAGTTTCCCTCCCCTGTCATCTCAACACACATCTGGCAGGAGGCAGCCTTCTTTGGGTTCCTTAATAATTAGTAGGGTAAGCTTCCACAATAAAGGGCACAGATAAAATTTATTAGTCAGCTTTCCCATAGCTTGGGACGTAACACCTGACACCTACAATTTAAAGAAGACATTTACTTTGGCTCGTGGCTTCAGAGGGTTTAGTCCATGACAGGGACATCGTGGTGGAAAGGCACACCCAGCTCATGGTGTTCAGGAAGCAGAGCAGGGGAACAGCGGCAAAGGTTAAAGGGCAAGGGGCCAGAGAGAGGCTCAGAAGTCATGCCTTTGTGGCTCACCCAGGCAACCCCATAAACATGCTTTGCTAATCCCCTGGGGGAATTTTAAGTCAATCAAGCTGTCACTCCACCTTAACCACCATAGGTAATAGAGTAATAAAACCTGCTCCTTCTCCAGGGGAGATTTGGTTACATTCTAGGGTAGAGATGGTGAATCTTTTAGAGCTGTTTGTGGTAGCAAACAACCAGCTGTAGCACACATGCCACAGGTTCACCGTTGCTTTTCTAGGGTAACGAGGCTGGAGGCTCCTCCTATGCTCTGAAGATACTGCCCTCCGTAGGTGAGGATAGGCTGCACACCCGAGGCTTGACAGAGACTCAGAGTCCTCCAGGATCTGCATTTTTTAAAAAAATTTAATTTAATTTTGAAGAGTAAAAACAAAAGCAAGAACAAAAATCAGAAACAAAGAAATAGGGTAACATACAACACTATATTATGTGTTAGAGATTTTCAAAACAAGAGTAGCTGATTAACAATGGTTGATATATTATCTATTTTTATCATCAAATCTGTTGCTCAGATTAACAGATGTAGTTATGTAAAATTGGACATATGATTGAATATTACCACTTGAATGCCTGTTATCTTGGTTTTCTAATTATGTACCATTTCTAATGTCATATTAATTATTACTATACTCTCTTTAAAATAAATTTTAGAGGGCCAGCCTGATAGCTCAGCAGAGTAAAGTGCCTGCTTAGGCAGAGTGCAGTGGCTGGGGTTTGATCCCTAGCATGCCCAGCTGGCCCTGTCCCTGGGGCACGCTGAGATGGCGATTGAGACTGGGCGTGTTGGTGCGCACCTGTAATCCCAGCACTTGGAAGGCTGTAAACAGGAAGATCACTACGAGCCCAATCTATGTAGTAATACCCTGTAGACCCTGCCCTAAATACAGAAAACAAACATTTTAGAAAAAGGTAAGAGAAGAAAAGAAAGAGACAATAAGAAAAATTTAATGTTTCTTGAAAGCAGTAGGATCAGCGCCCTGAATGCAGTCCGCTGCCTGCACAGGTGGACGTCATGTTCCTCCCGAAGACTGAGGTGTGGGAAGCTGCTGTTGCGACGGCTCTTCATGTTGTCATAAGCAGTCTGTGTCCTAATGTAGGGGTCTGTTGTCTTCTATAGTCAGATAGAGTGGGGTGTCATGTGTGGGTGTACGTGTGTATATTATAGATCTATGTGCGTCGAATATATATATATATATATATATATATATATGCAGTATGTGTTTGCGTGGTATATGCATATATGTATGTGATAGATATGTTTGGTTTGTGACATATATACATATATATGTGTGTGTGTATATATATATATATATATATATATATATATATATATTAAACTTTGGTAGGCTGACTTGTTGGCTCACAGTGTGGTGAAATCTCAGACCCTTCAGCGTCAGACATAACAACAGTATCTCAGTTTGCCGTGGGAAAGGCAAAGGGGCGGAATCAGGGCTCTGACCAATCAGAACCTTGGGCCGGAAGTGAAGCACTGTTCCTGTTCACATTCCCATTGCTGAGAACCTAGTCACTAGATCTCAACCCAGCAGTAAGGAAGGCTGGAAATACAGAGCGGCCCTTGCATAGTTCTGTGAGCATTAATTGTCTCTGCCACGTCAGATAACTCCCCTCATGACTTTTTTGAGTCACTGTAACAAAAACAGCAAGAATATGAGCTCACATTTGTATGTTGCTTTTCCTGAAAGTTAATAAATAAAAGCATCCTAGGTGCTCTGCTTGAAATCTTAGTAGTAAACCATCAGGGCAAGGGTGAAACTTAGCACCTTTTTATAGCTGAAGGGCCCGGAGAGGTCATGGGACTTGGTCAAGGAAGTATATGTGGCAGAAAAGGATTAGAACTCAGGATTGCTCTAAGTTTCCAGTGTGTATGTGTGTGTGTGTGTGTGTGTGTGTGTGTGCGCGCGCGCCCCATGTGTGCATGTTCTGGGAGTTGAACCCAGTAGCTCACATGTGTGAAGCACGTACTCCACCACGGAACTCTACCTGCAGGCTCCATAAGTTTTCAGTGTTAAACACTACATTATAAGTGCCAAGGGAGTGCTGGATATCAGACTGCACAGTCTGGAGGGAGGGTACGGTGCTGGGAATGGTATTGGTGGTAAAACAGTAAGCAGTTGGATGTGGTGAGGCGAAGGGCACATTATGTAGACCAATAGTTCTCAACTGGGGGTGATTTCTGCCTCCTAGGGGACAGTGGGTAGTATCTGGGGGACTCCTTGGTTGCCACCCTAGGAAAGAGGGGATGTAACATTTACTGCTTCGAGAATGGGGTTGCTGCTCAGTATCACACCATGAACAACACAAGCCCCCTCTGTGATTTATCTGCTTTCAAAATGTCAATGCACTGGGATTGAAAATATTTAGGAAAACCAGACTGATCTCATGTTAAAACTGCTCATAAATGACTTTTCATTATAAAGCTCTTGGAAGCTTATACTATTTCCTACAAAATGGCTTTCCTTTGATTTAATGGGGTGACAATTTGGTTCTCCAGACACCAAATAAATACAGTGTACCAAGTGATATTCTGACATTGCAGTTTTAGGCAGTCATGCTCACCTGTGTACACAGAATATTTTTGAGACAGAAAATATCATGCAGACCAAATTGAGGCTGAGTACGTGTTTGGACGAATCCAAAACCTTTACCCTGCTTATATGGGACAAATGGGAAATAAAAAAGTTGTGCCTGTTACAGGTCTTTAGACTGCTGAGTGAGTGCATGTGCCATTTTTGATGCACTATAGAGGGCTGTGATCCCCTTAATTTAGTATATATTTACCCCAGAAGATATTTTATTTTTTGTTCATTTAGCTTTTAATTACCGGGGTTGAAAAATCTTCTGTAAAGGACCAGATAGAAAACGTTTCAGGCTTTGGAGGTCATCCTTTCTTCGTAGCAGTTACCCAAAGCTGTTGTCATAGTCCAGTGGTGGTGACTGAAGGTGTGCACAGTGCAGTGCTGTTTACATCATCAAAAGCCCTAAAATGTTCTCCATCACTGTTGTGGTGCAACAACTGCCATCGATATGCCTGGAGGAATGGCCAGGTCATCCTTGGACCAGGAGCTACCATTTGTCAAACCTCTTCTAGACCAGTGCTTTAATTTTTTTTTTTTTTTTTTGTATTAGGAATCAAACTCAGGACCTTGAACTCACCAGGCAGGTGAATGCCACTGAGCTATATCCCCAGCCATGGTTGCTTTTTGTTTTTATATGCAGTTTGAGCATAAGATAAGCACAAATCCCATAAAAGCTAAAAGGTTGGTAGAGAAATTGGTGCAGAAACAAGAATGCATCTTTCCAGGACTCTGTCCTTTGCACTTTTTCTGCCCTCTGCTAGCGAGTCTTCTCTTCCTCTTTTGGTAAATACATAAACTCTCATCGCAATAAACTGCATTTATTTGTTCTTAGATTGTTGCTGCTAATACAAACTCCATTGTTCAGTGGGTGCATTTTTCCATTTTGAAAATTGGTTGAGGGTGCGGGTCAGAAGGGAGTACGTCATAACTTTTCCTCTGGAAATGAATAAAAAAAGGTGGGTTTTCATTTGACAGCCTTTCAGTGAGGCCTGAACAAAGCCTGCGACTTGGCAAGCGTGTGGCAGGGAGTGAAAGTTGTCAAGCGAGGGAGAGGAGGACAGGATAAAACCTGCGTCATCCTCTTGATTCTGAGCAGCCTCTGCCATCACAAGGATGGCCATCTGTCCTGTCAAGTATCTTCCAAGTAGGACAGATAAGATTTTCATGTGTGCTCTTATTCAGCATCATGGGCATATTCCTTCCTTTTCCGCAGGGTCCTCTGATATATGTAGCTCCTGATCACAACAGAAGAGTAAATTACAATTTACGGGCGTCAGCAAAGGGCAATTACAGGTCAGCTAATGGTGAAGGGACACACTAGAATATTTCCTCCTTGGGGTATCAGATATCACTAAAATTAGTACTCAACTGCTATATGATTATTAATATAATTCTTCAATGAATGTCCTGAGAATTTGCAAATATAATATGATGGCAAATTCATTATGTAAAGGATGTCTATATTGAGCCATAAAATGCAAACAATTTCTTAGTGAGCTCATTCAGGTCCACTTATAGTTTTTGAGCACATATTTCATGTAATGATCCATCACATCTGAACAAAATTTTGTCTCCAGAAGCCCATCATTTACTGGAGAAATCCTTGCTTTAACTATAACTATGCAGAGGCAAATTTTTCTTACCTTAGGATTGAACTAAAAGGAGACACACGTGTTCTTTAAGTCACCGATTCTAGTAGCATATGTTCATTGTTATCCAACTGCTTTTTCTGCAAATATTCCTTCCAAATTCCAATTGTATTCTTTGATGTCCACATTTTCTTTGATTTCTTGGGGTGTGCATGCACCTTAATGAAGCAGGGGCTTCACAGGTCAAAATTTCTTTGGTTGTAACAGGTGGCAACACATTAATTTAAAGTAGCTTGAGCTGCAAAGCAGTGCTCAGTAGCGTTTGAACTGTCAAGGGCATAGGTCTTCCTTCAGAGTCAGCTAGATCAAGGGCTCAGGTAATGACATCAGGATTCAGTCTTTTTTTTTGTCTCTTTATTGTGTTTCTTCTATGTTGGCAGCTCCATTCCATATTATCTTTATAATACACAATTGTGCGGATAAAGAAATTCTCTGTGGTTAACTTAAAACAAATGGTTCAAGAATCATTCTGATTCTAGAAAGAGAGGGATTTGGGCAGGTCTCAGTCACAGATTGTTACTGGTTGAATTATTACTCCCCAAGTTTATATGTTGATACTCTAACCTCCGATAGCTTAGAATGTAAGTGCATTTGGAGACAGGGTCTTTAAAGAAGTAATTAACATTAAACTCAGTCTTTAGAATGGACCCTAATCAAATATGGTGGTGTACTTATAATGAGAGAACAGGACTCCGATATGCACAGAGAGACCATGTGGAGACTTGGGGACAAGATGACCATCTGTGAACCATGGGGATTGGTCTCAGAAGAAGCTACTCTGACAATACCTTTATATTAAGCTCCCAGTCCTGAGAACTGTGACAACACAAATCTGTTGTTTTTAGCTCTCCAGTCTACTGATTCATTATGGCAGCCCTGGAAATCAGGTGCACAGATTTAACTCTAGAACTAGGAGAAGGATGAATTTATTTAACTCCACATGAACCTCCCTATGAGTAGGAGAGGGTAGGGTCCCACTGTATGGAAAAATAATGCATAACTGGTAGGGAAAAAATGACAAATCATTCACCAGTGGGTGGGTTATATTCATAATTATTAAACATTCATTATGAGATAGGTCTTAAGATCACCTGATATTAATACAACAATCCCATGAGGTAGGTGTGACTTTGTTTAGTTTTCAGGTGAGTAAACCGGCATAGAGAGCTTAAGTGACTTATCCAAGATCAGGCAATCAACAAGTGACAGAGCCAGGATTAATTCCATATCCATCTGGCTCCAGGACCTAAGGTTTCCTCCACTATTTTAAAATAAATATCGGTTGTTTTAGCTTGCCATTCTATTGATTCATTAGGGGCTCGAACCTGCGAAGTCGCACTGTAGAGCCTGATGCGTGAACTGCTACGCTATCTCTCCAGCTTATTGATTCATTAGGGCAGTCTTGGAAAACTAGTGTACAGATCTGAGAACTAGTGAACTAGTAACTGGTGACAACTAGCAGCTGCTAGCTTTGGGTGCCACTGCTCATCTCTCTGCAAAATTAGAGAAGCTCTTGCTTGAGATACAGGGAGGGTGTATGTTTGGTGTTAATTAAGGAGATTTCTCGGCCTCCAGAATTCACAAGTTAATTTTCAGTGCAGTTTCTGTTTTGGGCAAACTTTTGCCTGATTTGAATTAATTAGACTAGCAGAACACGAAATCCTTGCTATTGTGCCTCAAAATTGGGGACAGAAAATGCCCAGTGACCTGTACCACCCCATTCATGACTCCTAAACTCTGAGAATCAGAATCCAAATCCTCAGTAAAGTGGAAAAATGGGGAAATCCATCCATTCCTCTGTGGCTTCTTCTCCTGTGTGCTTACAGTATTTTTGTCACACGATTAGCAGACAAGTCCCATTCCTGGGTCGTAAACTGGCTACTAGTTCATGCGCTAATATCTTCCACTGAGCTTGACAATGCAGCCTGATATTTGAACATACTGTTTGGGAAACAAATTCAGAAAATATCAGTCCCTTACATGGTCATCATATGTTAATCTTCAATTGGTATTGATATTTCTGTTGAAACCATCTGGTGACCTCTTGTAAATCTTGACTTGTCTTTGGCAGTATTCACTGGTGGTAAGAAAGGGCAATTAAATACAAGCTAGTTCGAAAGCAAAATTCAAAACTAGTGACTATCATCTGTATCCTTGTTGTTGAATAAAGCAGATTTTGTAAATTTTTTCAATAATTGTACAATTCAACTAGAACAAAATTGTTTGAATAATCATTTCCCTTCAACACTGGTGCAAATCCTTTTCTACCACATCTTATTTCTTAGAGGCTGTCTCTCGAGGGTCCCCTGAAATTTGAATGTTTGTCACATGTCTTTGAATGGGTGAGTTTTTTCTTAAAACCAAGGAGTTCCGTCAAAGAAAATCAGTCTCCCATCAACCATCTGACCCTGGTGCATATACGATGTGATTCTACTGCAAACTGTGATTGAAAATTTCACCTAAGCTATAGGAGTCCGTGAAGTTGATGAAAGTGATGTTGAAACTTGCTTACAGAACAGGCAAAAGTCACAGATGACCTCTGAGAATCAGGCGGCCTGAGTGTCTCCGTGGATTTTCTGCTGGCATCACATAGGTCTGTCCATGTTGGTTGTTATGGTGACTGCTGAGTAGTTCACACCTGTGTCAAACTGGTTATTCAATATTTTTATTATCATCCCAAGAAGAGTTAATAAAGGAAGAAAAAAAAAGTGGCAAGGAAAATGACACGGTGAGCACTTCAAAAGAGAAAGATTTAAATATCAAAGATTTAAGAGGGCCTGAGGAAAAACTGGTAAAGCCCTTGAAAATTTTTTTAACAACCCTTTTGCTATCATGCTATGAGAACCAAACCTGAAGTGAAGGATTTTGTCAGAAAAATTACACCAAAAAATCTACTGCTTAATTCATTTCTCTGTTCTTTATCGCAATTCATGCATGGTTGAAATGGTAACCTGAATTCTATTATTTTGATAATGTTTAGTTTCTTGTATTTAAAGATAACATTCCAAATCCCACCCCCCTTCCACCTCCAAAATTTGCTACGATACTGTGAGCTTTAGTATTTGTTTTTGGTGAGTTTTAGTATTAAGAGTTACTTTAAATGTATATCAGGATTGTCATTTGTCCCAGGGATGGAACTAAGCAAGACAGGGAAGGAAATCCTTCCCTCCTTTCTCATGGGGCTGTGTGATTTTCTTCTTCTACTTCTTACCATGGTGGGTCCACTTCTGTCTTTTTCTCTTTACATTTCTGCCTTCCTTCTGCTCATTTGTGCTGAGCTGTGATGGTTAATCTTGATGATCACTTTGACTGGGTTGGAAGTCACATAGGTGATTAGTGAAGTGTTATTTGTGGGTGTTTCTGCATGGTCATGGGGGTGTGACCCTGGAGACTGTACCTGGTCCCTAGCCCCTTTCTCTTGGGCTCTTCCCCAGTACTCTGCTTCCCAGCCGCCATGATGTAAGCAGCCTTCCTCTGTCACACCTTCCCATTGAGTTTCTACCTTGGAGCCAGCTGACCATGGAGTGAAACCTCTGAAACTGTAAGCCTCAGTAGGAATTTTCTCCTTTAAGTTGTAGGTGTCAGGTATTTTGTTTGAGCAGCAGGAGCACAACCAATACATGAGCCAAGACATTCCTGTTTGATACCATACATTACTCCTCTCCAGCAATACATTTGGGGACCAGGGAGACCTGTGACCCACGAACAGATATTCCTTTCACTGGCCAATGACTAGACTTACTGATGCAGCTAACGAAGCTGAACTAATCGGGTTGGCTCTCAAGAATCCCTGATGAGTACAATCAGACATAGCTAGATACTGTGGTGGCCTGATACTAAAGCAATGCAATGCAGTCGTGATAGGAGATAAGCACGCTTCAGGAGTAAAACTGAGCAACCCAGCAGGTCCAAGGCGCTGACTTGGGGTCCAGGGTTCTTATTCGTTGCTCTTCAACTCTGTCATTGAGCACTTATTTACTCTCCTCCTGATGACAATACCCTAAATTTTCTGTCTCTGAAACATGGGAAGAATTGATCTTACCCTACATATAGGGTCATTGTTCAACCCAGCCATGGACAAGCAGCTCTTTATGTACTGCTGGCTGTAATGGTTATTTATTGGGTGAGCACATTGCTCATCTTGGGGCATGAAGCATCAGGTCAGGGACCTGTATCATACTGGCTAGTCAATATTTTTATTATTAGGAAGTATTAAGTATTGTTTAAAGTTTAGAAAAGGAGATGCTCAGAGGATTTGTACTGAAGTTACTGTGGGTCACTGCTGAGGAATGAGGTGACATGGAGGAAATTAGGACTGAGAGGTGGAGAGGAAACAGAGCCTGCTGGCCATGCCTGAATTGCTTGATGGCATAATGCCTGGGATCAGTGACTTCAGCCTTCAGGCAATGCCTCAGTTCCTTTTCTCCCATCGCTGGGACAAAATATCCAACACCCAAAATGAAGGAAGGAAAGGTGTATTTAGTTCACAGTTTGTGGAGGCTTCAGTCTATCCTCAGCTGGCTCCAAGGCAGAGTGGCATATGGCAGAGGGCAGCTGTTCATGGAGGTGGAAAACAGCAAAACAGCAAGAGCAAGTGGGCAAGAGCAGAGGTGACAATGGTGACAAAGTGTGTTTTCCTTATGTTGCAGTCAGGCTATCTGTCCCAGGCTGAGTGTAGCACTCACACCCATAATCCCAGCAGCATTCACACCCATAATCCTGGCACTGGGTCAGGAATTAATCACAAACTCCAGAAATCTGTGCCATAACTGCATGAGAATTTGTGGGGACAACTAGACACAAACCATAACAGGCAACATTTCTTTCTTTGTTTAAACTGAGTTGATTGGTTTTTAGGTCACCCATTACCAAAAAGCCATAGCCTGCATCCCACATTATTTTATTAAAATGATAACAATGCCTTTTAACAGCTTCAAGGTTCATTTTCAGCCCTCATCCCTTTTGATTCTTTCAACCCAACTGTGTAATGCAGACAAGGGAAGGACGATCATCTTGGTGAAGACTGGTACAGCTACAGTAATATTTTCTCAAGCACATGGAAAACACAGAGTGGGAAGATTGACTTTGGAGAGTTAAATCATGGAGTCAATATATTATAGATCAAAGCAGAGCTGTGCAAAGTCACCTTAAAGATGGCTCCTAGGCCTGTGAGACTGGGCTGTCATGCAATTGAATGCATTAGCATATTGAAAAAACAAAACCTGAAGCCATGGTGACCCACCTCAGAAGCCTGGAGGACACAGAGTTGCAAAGGCAGCTTCTCCAATGGACAGGATGTCTCTGGTTTTGAATTTTTCTTGCATCAGTGGCAAGACTAGATTTAGAGAAATCCTTTCAGGTACAAGTAGATTGATAACTTTGGTCAAAGGTGGCTGGGATTTCTTTGCAAGCTGTTTCATTATGAGGACAGTATCATTCCCTTCCTTTTGAATCCAGGGTTGCTTTCCAACTTACATTGAAAAATAGAGAAATAGAAGGGATGCCATGTAATATCTAATGGTAGTGATATAGGGATGTGAAATTCCCAACCTGGCCTGAATGAGTTCGTGTTCTCTAAAAC
>NDGM011191244.1:0-11139 GCA_002564305.1 Octomys mimax | reverse complement strand
AACCTTTCCTTCCTTCATTTTGAGTGTCGGGTATTTGTGCCAGCAATGAGAGAAGAGTAACTAAGACAATATCCTGGTATTCCTACTTGATACAGTAGAGAAAGAACAATGGAGAAAAATCATTAAAAATGTAAAGGAAAGGAAAATGTTCTATGAATGACATTGCCTATGAATAAATTCTGAATCATCTGCAAAGCAGCTGTATGAAACATGTCATTGGAATTTTAATATGAATTGCATTAAATTTATAGTTTTAAGTAATAAATACTTTTTGACATTGCATCTTCCAATCTGTGTACATTATATATGCCTTTCCATTTATTTCTGTCTTCTAGAGTATCTTTCATCAATGTCATAGTTTTCGACAAAAAGTTCTTCTTGATTAAATTTATTCCTAAGTATTCTCTTCTTTTTGATACTATTTAAGGGGGTAATTTATTATTAGATAATTTATTGAAAAATACTACTCACCAGTAAAATGAGATGAACTTGGAACAATGTGGGTGATTCTTAAAAGCAATGAGCTAAATATGATTGGATTTATATGAATTCTAGAACTGGCAAAACCATAGGCACAGAAATCATTCAGTAATGTCAGAACCAGAGTTGAGGGAGAGACTATGTAAAATGGCATACGGAAACATTCTAGTATGCTGAAAACGTACACAATGGTGTTTTGTCTGCGAGTGTTTTGGTCAATGGTGGACAGCAGATACAATCGTGGTTTTTATTTTTATTTATTTATTTATATTTTTGGCAGAACCAGGGATTGAACTCAGACCCTTATGGTTGTCAGGGAAGCACTTATTCTACTGAGCCATCTCCCCGGCCCCCAATAGTGGTTTTCAAAGACTGTATCATTCAGTGATGTCTTCTCCACATTAGCTTGTGTAAGTACACGTCACAGTGTTTGCACAGTGACAATGTGTGAGGTAGTCTCAGAATGTGTGCCTGTTGTTTATCACCATGTAACTACATATTGATTTTAGTGGATATTAAACAACCACAAGAATTTGTTAAAACTCAAAATCTGGATGTCTGAAATGGGCCATTTCTGCTCTGTGTAAATAACTCAACCAACTTGACTTCAACACAAAAGACATGACACCTATGTGTAACACATAAAAAATACACATTGGATTACACACAGTGGGAAAGTAAGCCATAAAGAACATTATTGCAAAATTAACAAAATTTGAAGAAATCCAAACATTGAATGACACTAAATCTTCAGACACTGATTATTTCCTATGATCATGTAACAATGTTTTTGATCTCAGGAACTAGTTACAGAACTATTTTCTCTTAAAGGGGTATGATTTCAATCACACATGCATATACATATAAAATAGTCTGTGTGTATAAATGTACATACTCATGAGTATTTCTATCTTATATGCATGCATGCAAGTGTACATAACCACAGAAATATGGAAAGAAGAAAAGAGGAAGGGGTAAAAGTGAAGAAGAAAGATGAGGAAAGAAGAGAGAAAGAATGACAGAGTCACTAAAGCAAAACATAAACCCTGAGTGAACTTGGTAAAATGTGTACTGGACTTTATTATGCTACTCTTTTTTGATTGTCACTGGTATTTGATAAAGGGTCTTGTTCTGTAGTACAGGGTATCCTTGAACTCACTGCATAGCCCAGGCTGAACTAGAAGTCTCAATAAGCCTCCTGCTCAGACTCCTAAGTTTTGGGATCACAGGTAAGAATCCCCACACATGGCTGTTCATACTGTTCTTCTACTTAGTGTTCTTATATTAAATATACTCAGCTACAAAGAGAAATATTTTTGGTAAGAACATAAGTTCTTACTACTTAGAAAAAAAATGACTGTTCCTTATAGATCATATGATGTTTTTCTTTACATCAACATCTAAACAAATCTACAGAAAAAGTTTAAGGATTGATAAATGAACTTATTAAGACTAACCTACATAAAGGAGAAACAATTTTGCAGTGAAAAAATATACTTATATGCAAAATACTTAGGATAGACATACAGCTACCTTCTATTAGTTCAATGAGAAGAAAGGTCTATACTAATATTGTCTAGACAAGATATCATGTCTGCATCTTGTCTTNTGAATAACTACTATGAAGACAACAATATGCAAGGTATTAATTATTGTAACTGTCCTACTAACCTCTTTTGATACTGTTTCATTGCTATATTTTACACATTAAAATGAATAAAAATAAAGTATAGATTAAAAAAGGCTAACCTGTATATGGTCCCAAATAAATGTTATATATTATAAATATTAAAAATCAGTGTTATATGTTAAGAATTTTTTTTAAAAACAATGCAATATAAAATTATATTTTTATTCTCTTTAAAAATGCATTACTCTTTGCAGTGTTACACCATAAACTGCAAAATTCTGAAAGAATCAAAGAACACAAAAATAAGTCGGCAGATATAGTATAGTCATAGACCATAGACACAGCAGTCTAAGGATGTCCATCAGTTCATCTTTAAATTTTCTGGTAACTTCACCAACATCCCAAACAATTTCAATAAGGTTACTGAAACACAACATAATATGATGTTCTGAAATGGACATAGAAATTAAAAACTAAGACATCTATGGTAATCTTATATAAGATAACAATTTGGATTACTTATTTTAACAAGTATCTTAAGATTTACTATAAAAGTATGTTAAGACAATGTGGAATTTTTAAAAAGATGTGCAAAAAAGATTATTGGATCAAATAAAGTTTCCACATACAGATTCACATTTACATGAACACCTTATTTTTGGAAGATGAATAAATGTATTAAAATTGCATACACAGAAGATGGCTATCCTCCAATTAGAATGAATAATCTACAGGTACATGAAGAATATATTTAATCTTATGCTTTCAATGGAAAAGAGAACAGATAAAGGCAAAGTCCAAAGAATATATATGATAAATTCAATTTATGCAAAATATAAAAATATAAAGCAGAACTAATCTATGTTGTGGAACTGTAGAATGGATTGCCTTGGAGGTTATCATAAGTAGAAGGAGACACAAAAATGGCTTTTGGACTGTTTAAAATGTTTATTCAGTTGGATCCTGGGTATGTGGCATATACAGCCTATAAAACATATTCAATTATATACTTGCATAAATTCATTAATCTATAAATCATCTGTAGTTCAATACATTTTAAATTTTAAATAACTTTGAAAAAATATGAGAAAGTTAGAATTAATTGAATTAGATGCATTCTTCTGGGACTAAGGTTGGAAGAGAAGGCTAAATTGGTAGAAGGAAGAGACAGAAAGAGATGCTATTTGTTACCATGTATATACTTTTCTTTCTGGACCTACTCACAGTAATCTCAAGTTTGCAGTATGTGAATGTCTACACAAACATGGAAAGGTGGTCAAAATGAACTGTACATATATTGTCAAGGGATCCTTTTGGTATTCTCTGTATCAATGTATAAGACAAAGCCTAGTGAAATCCTTTGAAGACTACTAGAAGTAGGACCCTCTGTTGGGACACTTCACTTCTGTGACCTTTACCAAAGACTCCCAGCAACTCCATAGAGTACTGTGCTAATTCCTGAAAGATACTGTCACATGAGGTCAGCAGTTCAGCAGGAAATGGGACTCTCACTCATAGGAGCTAGTGTTAATTGAACTAAAGAACTTTAAAAATTCTCACTTTTTAAAAATGGTGAACCATTTATATAAATAGCTAAAATTAAAAACATACAGAAATCTGCTTTGTAATTTTTTCTAAAGCAAAGAGCTTAAATTGTAGAAAACTTTAGATTCTAATTGTCCATTTTGCTTCTCATTTACAACTAATAACCTCTCATCAAACCAAACTATCAACATTTAGGAATGTTGAAATATTTTCTATGCCTAATGGTTTTAATATCTGAACAAGGTATTTTAAAATCAAGTTATACAATATTATAAACCCACACAATCAAATCTTAAGAATACATGTATTTTAATTCATTTTAAAATATGCAAATGATGTATATTCATGAGAATTCTAACTCATATCTTCTGAACTTTGTTAGTTTTGCAGAAAATAACAACTTTAACAATTTTAAGTTGTCCTTGTTGACCTCTTTATGTGCCAAGGATTCTGTTAAATCTTTTATATGGTGTAATTTACTCTAACCCTAGGTTTATTTTCTTTTCTTGTCTCTTGTTTTCTTTTATTACAGTTACTCAAACAAACTTAGTTTTAACTGAGGCTTAGCTATTGGCAAAATCAGGGATGCAGTTATTTTATGAATACATTGTACATACATATGTATCAAATTATGAATTATATACTATGTATAATATAAGTAGTGTTATATATGCATGTACATAGATATATAGGAATATATAATCTATATTCTATACATGTTGATATCCTATGCTAATATTGTTCACTTTGTTTTCAATCATGGAGAAATTTTTAAAAAATATAAAATATTTTGGACCACAGACAACATCAAAATGTTGATGATATTTTACAGCTCACTTTACCTAATCAAATAAATAAATAAATAAAGTAAATAAAGAAATAAATAAGAAAACTATAGATAGCAAAGAGAAGCCTACTGGCCACTTCAGAGATATTTTCAAAAAGATAAATCTTCTATGATTTTTATGATAAAATTTTTCTGGAAAACATTGAAGGATTTATGGCACTTAAAACACCCCATATCAGAATTATAAGAGCTATTGGGCAAAAATCTCTTATCATGAGGTGAAATCCTAAAACATTTACTGAAATCCTACCTTCTATTAAAAAAAGAAAACAGTTAAAATAATGTGTCTACTTAATCTAACAAGGTATAATAAACAAGAAGTGAACAAACTAGAACAAATGGTAAGAACTAACAAGTACAAATGTGAGAATTAACTATAAACTAAAAAACATGGGATTGGTTAATTGTTCAGAAGACTAATCTAATAAAGTAAAAAGGAAAAATAAATATATGACAGCTCTACCTTTTAAGACTTGCATGTGAATGAAAGCAACATTTGAACACAAGTACTAGATTTTATATTTAGAATGAAATGAATTCTAGGAAAATGTAAATTATGACTATTCAAAATTATTAAAAGTTCAATTAATCTAAATCAATATTGATTTTAATAGCACTCTGGAGTTTGTGAGTCATATAATAAGCTGTGTAAAGATCATTAATATTGAAATAGCACACAAAGCTTGCCAGATAGCTCAAACACAGGCACTGGGTTTCAATCCCAGACGCCCGGTGTACCCTGCCAGCCCTGCACCCGGGGCACCCTGAGATAGCAATTGAGAATGTGCGTGGTGGTGTGTGCCTGTAATCGCAGCATTTGGAGGGCTAAAAATAGCAGGATCAGTACAAGTCCAATCTGTGTAGTGAGACCCTGTAGACCCTGTACTAAATACATAAAAAAAGAAAGAAATAGCACACAAAGCATTATATGATATATAGGATTACCTGTTTGGACACTCTAAACAAATTATCTGAAATTCTATCAGAACTAGTAAAAGTTAAAAATAAGTTTAGTTAAAATACTAAATATAAAAATATTAGCAGCCAAAACCTGAATAAAATATTAATAAGGTGCAAATGGAAATGAAAATTTTGAAAAGACAAAAAGTGGATAATCTTAGCAAGAAATATGCAAAACATGTATGAAGAAAAAATAAATTTAATGAGAAAATTCTAGAAAAACTAGAATGAATGTAAACACAACTTACAACTGACAAATTCTATCAAGTAAAGATGCATTTTCTTTTAAAAACTAATCTGCACTTAATCTCAATAAAATACCCAATAGGTTTTTGTTCGACAGTGAGAAGTTGACAGATTAGTAGCCATGTGAGAAGCTGAGAGAGATGGCAAGGAAGACGCTGACTGTACACCAAGCATCCTGAGAGGTCCCACAGGAAATTAAAGGAGCTTCAAGGTCACCTTCATCACACGGCAGTGTGAACGTGGTGTGCATAGGACATCTCCTACAGATGTGCAAGGCCTCTTAAAGGTGAAGGGCCAGGAACATTGGAAAGAGACAGACATAAATATGAAGCCATTTCTTGCTATAAGAAATCTCTGTTGAGAGAGGCAGTTCTCATTGATTAAAATAGTTTACAATTAATATTATAATAACTGTGTGCTTATGAACACAGAAAGGACCATTATTTGAATATGATTTTGAACATGATTCTGAAGATACTTAGTGTCCCAGGTGTAAGAGTGGAAAAGGATAATCTTGGAAGTGGAAGCCATTTATGCAAACAATGCGTGAGAAAATGTGTGCATTCATATATTGCGTGGGAATGGCAATGGAATACCTATCTCTGACAAAAGTAAACAGAAAAGGGAGATATAAATGAAGATCCATTTGGTAGTGAAAAAAATATATATATCTGTATATACAAAATAGCAAGCATAGCTATACAGCTACTTTCTCTTAGTTCAATGAGAAGAAAGTTTTGAACTAATAGGATTTAGACAAGATGCTATGTCTGCATCTTGTACTATGAATAACTACGACAAAGACAATATTATGCAATGTATTAATTATTATAATTGTCCTACTAACCTGTTTTGAAACTGTCTCATTGCTACTTCTTTCTCAATACAATATATATATATATATTTAAAAAGAAAACACATACAGGACTAGATTTCCATAGCAAGGGTTCACGAGTGCTGATGATGACAGCCACAGCTGTGAAGTAAGATGAGCTCTCACTTACCAACGCCTCTCTCTACTACATTGTTACATTTTCAATATATGTACAGTGTGGATGCGGAACTTTATGTATGTGCATAAACCGTAAAAAACACAAAGTGCAGGTTGTTTAGATTACCAAAAGTTACCTCGTGCTGACTTCCAAAAAATGTGAGGTACATATTTATTAAAAAGTCATAAACCGTTTCATCTTGAGTAGAAATGCTCTTAACAAGCACCAGAATATATTGATGTTGTTTTACCTAGAGATCTTGAGAGGGTATTATAAATTATGCCTAGCATTTATTGAGTTCGGATTAAAAAGTATATTTGTATCCTTCTGATTCAGTATGTGTAATAAAATAAATCCCCACTATTGTTAATGCTTAAAACAAGGACACTATCTTTAATATGGTCTTGTCTTTATCTTTTATCAAAATCAACATTAAAATTATGAGAGTTTTAATATATATCTTATAGGAATAAACAATAATTGCTCATTTTTCATCTAAAAAAATATTGCCTAACAGGAGCAGGAGTGCACAAAACTTTCACCTTTCAAATTTCTTTTAATTAAAAAAAGTAAAGCTCACTTTGATGTGAATAGAGGTGTCTTTTGCTTCTACTAGAGATAATCACCACGAATATGCAAAACAACCTCCTACGAGGTAGATTTTATTGGTGTCTTGTTTTCCAAACAGTAACACTGAGGAATTTACGAGTAATAAAATACTTTTCAAAGTAAGGATTTCTTTCATTTGATTATTAATTATAGAAACTACTCTTGGCTCTTCGGGCCTGCTGCTGACTTGCTCAGACTGAGAAGTACAAAGTGAAGACCCCGCTGTGTGGGTAAACTGATGACTCGCTTTTAATATTAGGTTGAGCCAGGAGCTCAAACTCTGCCAAGTTAACTCCACAGGGAGTCCTACTCCAGCCCACTCACATTTCCTAATAACAGCACTCTGTTTCAGCAGTGCTGAAATAAACCGTGCTTCACTTTAGCATTTTGATGTGAAAATGAAGGAAGCAGGTACAGTAATGAATTGCAGTGATTTGAGGGGGGATAATATTTTAAAGCAGCGAGTGAAAGAGAACACCTATGTTGTGACAATGGCATGCAACTGTATCCTAACGAAGATTAGAAATGATTCATTGTTAGCATCATTTTTACTCCCCTTTTAGTTACAAAATTATTCCACCTGCAGCAATGGAAAGATCGAATTGGTGTGGTTCATAAGAGGAAGATAGTGGGAGGAGGACCATGAATAAATGCATGTTGTAAAAATAGAGGTTTGAAATAGGTTTAATTTATAAACCTGAGGCCAAAGAAGTTTCATGTGATGGAGGCCATGCATTTCTGTGTTTTGACGTTGGGATTTAAGCTATCACCCTGGTTAGGATTTTTATGACCCCTTTAGACATGTTTATTTGAAATCCCTCTGGCTTTCCTTGGTGAACTTTAGACATGCAAGAGTATCCTGAGGGCACACACTCACCTCTGGCAGATTTGTTTCCCATTTTTTCCCTTTTAGAACTCCAGCTTCCATTGCCACACAGATCAAAAGAGCCATGTTTATTGTCCTGGCCACATGGTGGAAAATATATCTCTGGGTAAGCCCTGCATTAGGTTTCCTGCTTGGGAAGACAAAATACTTTCTGTTCAGAACAAAGATTGTTCTTAAGAGAGGCTTGTGTTTGCATATGAAGCAGCTCTGCCACGTTGATGGCAAATCCAGGAGCATTTCTAAAGGGTGACAAGTCATGGCTTTGGCTTTGTTCCTTTAACGTTCACTTTCTTCACCAGTCCACAATAATACTGAGGTCCTTCGCAAAGATCACTCAGATTCGGGTGCAGATGATTCTTCTCGCATCTGAAAGAGGCCGTCCAGAGTATAGAGAGCAGAGAATTTAAACTGTTTTCAGTGAGTTTTGCAATGTGAGGCACAAATATCAATCACTCTTCCTAAGTTTTGCCTGTGGTGCTTACGTGATATTGCAGGTGTATATTCAGGGAACTAAATAAGAAATCCTTTAATTGACCAGATTCCACATGATTGTGACTTCGAGGAGTATGCCTTAATCAGCAGCAGTGTTTCAATTATCACCATTGAAACAGACATTTGTGATGTCAGCCTGCTACACTCTTTTACTCTACAGAAACAGCAGCTTCTGAAAATGTAAAATCCTATTTGCAATCTGAATTTATAGTGTTACCTGCTCTGTTATGTAGAATAGACTGATTCTGCTAGAGTGAAAGTTTGAAATAGTTTAAGAAGGCATATAATAAATTTAAAGACAAGACAAAACCTGTGGAGTAGAAGAAAATATTTACAAACCATTTTTTTTTTTAGATCCACTTTTTTTTTTTCTGTATTTAGGACAGGATCTATAGGGTCTCACTGTGTAGATCAGACTTGTAGTACTTCTCCTGTTTTCAGCCTCCCAAGTGCTGGGATTACAGGCGTGCACCACCTTGTTCAGTCTACAAACCATTTTTTTTTCTTGTGAAGGGTTAATACCCATAATATTGAAGAAACTCCACTAACTTGATAATAAGAAAACAAATCATTTGAAGAAAAAACAGCAAAGAATGCATGAGCATTTTTCTCAGGAGGACAGAAAATGACCATCAGGTATAAAAGTGTTCAATATCATTAGTTATTAAGGAAGTGCAAGTCAAAACCACACTACTGTCTTATACCTGTCATAATAGCTATTATCAAAAGGACCAGAGATAAATGCTGATTAGGATCTGGAGAAAAGAGAAACTTTGCATAACACTGATGAAAGTGTAAATTGGTGCACATATTGTGGAGGTTTTTCAAAAAATTGAAAATAGGATCACCAAGTGATTCAGCAATCCTGCAGATGACATCATTCACAATGGCCAAGATAAGCATTCAAAGCAGGGGTCCATCAAGTAGACAGAAAGGATAAAGAAATGTAATGTTTATATGCAACATAATATCCAACATTACAAAAGAAGAAATCTTGAAATCCTACCGCTTGCAACAAGGTGAATGTATCTGAAAAAATGCTTTGTAAAAGAGCCAAGCAGGGGTACCTGGAAGACATCCTTAGTGATATAAGCCAGAAATAGAGGTAAGTGTTTTGGATCCTCATATATATGAATAATTTAATAACAACAGTGAACTCAGAAGAGTGGAATAGTAGTGACCAGGGCATAGAGGGATGAGGGTGATGGAGAGATGTCATCAAAGGGGACAAAGTTTCAAATCAGCAGGATAAATAAGTGATAAGAACTGATAAGCAACCTAGCTTGGTGTTTTTGTTTTTTTGTTTTGACAGAAGCAGGGATTGAACTCGGGCTCTTGCACTTGCCAGGGAAGCACTTATTCCACTGAGCCATCTCCTTGGCCCTTAATTAATTAATTAATTTTTGGGGGCAGAACCAGGGATTGAACTCAGGCCCTTAAGCTTGCCAGGGAAGCGCTTATTCTACTGGGCCATCTCTCCAGCCCTTAAACCTAACTACTACAGTACAAAACACTTCTGTAAACCCAGAATTCAGGAGAGTAGATTTTAAGCATTTGTGGCACACATGTCAGTGATAAACTTGTGCAATAATGAAATTAGCTCAGTGTGATAATCACGCCGTGTGTACATACAGCAAAACTTTGAGTGCTATACGTACTAGCAAGTTTGATTCATCCTGTATTCACAAAGCTGACGTAAATGGAACTCAAAAGAAAATAAGTTAACAGTGAATTCTGCTTAAAGCATTGCTTCTTAATCCCTGTGTAGCAAGACTATCTTAATGGAATGATTTGTTCAGAGTCTTGCCTCCTTCCTTCCAATCTCGTTTCCTTCCTCTGTTCTTTTTTTTCTTCTCTTTCCCTTCCTTGTAATGAACTTTCATATTCTTTTCTTTTTTCCCCCTTTTTTTGGCACCAGGGATCAAACTCATGACCTTGCACTTCCCAGGCTGGTCGCTTGTGCCACTGAGCTATCTCCCCTGCCCAACTTTTATTTTTCTATCACAAAATAAATCATTTTCAGAATAGAAAAGTTCTAGACATAAAAATAATTTAAAATTCTGTAATTATAACATCCATCCATAAATGCAATTTGAATTTTGACCAGTGCTTGGAAGTTTCAGTAATTTAATTCTCCTTTCATTAAAGGCTAAGATCGTGCTTAGCTCCTTGGTAGATGGCAAATGCTGGTTTTAGTACTTTAAAAAAAATAATTTTATTGAGAAACAATAGAAATGAGACAGTTTCAAAATCAATTAGTAGGACAGTTTCACCAATTAATACATTGCATATTGTTGTCTTCTTAGTGGTTGTACATAGTACAAGATGCACGCAGACATGATGTCCCTGTCCACAAACACTATTAGTACAAATCTTTCCATTCATTGATTTAAGAGAAAGTAGCTGTATATCTATCCTAACTATTTTGAGTATACAGATACAAAATGGTCCT